>JAQBSW010008208.1:0-35630 GCA_029291075.1 Eudiplozoon nipponicum | reverse complement strand
TGTCTTACACACAAGCACTTATTCTTTCCAAATGCCTGAATTGAAATGAATATATGTAACCGATTGAAAATACATGATGATATGAATATAGTCACTGGTAAATGTCGTCACTAATGATAAATGGTTTAAAATCGTGAACAAACTTCAATGAAAAAAATTCACTAATAATTAGTTTCCTGTTTGCTATGGTTTAAACTTATTTAATTATAATAATCCATTGTTAAATGCGAACAGTAAATCCCTCGCATAAACTGCGAATAATCCAACTGAGCGAAATAAATCCGCTGTGACACTATATTCCACCGCATATTCCATGCGAATTGCGCGCGGGTGTGTATATTAAATAAACAACCCTATTAATTACAAATAAATTTGCAGTTCAAGAAATCTTAATTGAATCTGCTTGAAACTACCGGAGATTGTTTCTAAAATCACAGTTAAGAGAAATATTGTGTAAATACAAAGTAAGATTATTTGACCTTAAAGAGCACCTTATTTGTCAAAATCGAACATCGTTGGGTTGTAACACGGAGCCGCGTGTTACAATATAATTACATTTTGCATGCGATCACTTGCCCTTCTCTAGATTGATTGAGTTCTACATTTGGTCATATTAAATGCTCATATATTTGTGCGATTTCTGAACACGTCTTTGTTGGATTGTCATTCACTAATTTGATTTATTACCATTTGGGCAAAATACTGAATAAATCAACTTCGATCCTAATGAGAGCATCAATTATTTGTTTCCTTTTAATGAAACAACCATAAAATCTCTGCAGTTAAATATAATATTTTTATCTTCAGAAGACGGTTGGAAAGACACCAACGTAGATAAACACGGACAAAATATTTTTGCAAAGGAAAAATGCATTAGACTGTTTTTCATAATTGTATAGGCTCCATTTCAAAAATTTAATGCATGCCTACCTTATGAGAGTCCCCTGCATATAATGTTCGTGGGATAGTCATCATAGCGAATTGAACTGAAAAAAATTTGCCCTTAGTCACAAAACACATCAGATAGATCTTAATAAATTGTTAGTTATTTTTAACAGAGCCGTTAAATAACTCAATTATTTGAAGTCCCGCTGTTGTTTTAATATGTTTTCTACTACTAAATTAAGACTCAAACAGTATATTTTTAGCTTAATTGTTGACCTATTATTAGATTTTGTCTTCAATATGCACAACGCACTATTATATTATTTTTGTGATATATATAGGAACGTCTATTCTGCGAAATTTGTAGTTGGAACATACCAGTAGAAGAAAATGTTATTATAATTTCCTGGATTTTTGACATATCAAGCTTAAGTTTTCGTTAGAATTCTTAATTTATTCAAATACAAAACTTTGTTTCAAACGTCCATTTAAATTAGAGTATACAATATTGCAGTGTTAAAAGGTGTTTTCCTTTATTCGACTTCTCGATAAAATATATTATCAGAACACATAAGAGCAGTCTTTGCATCAAATCATAGTTCTGCCTTATTTTTCCTTTTCTCTTATTTTGAATTCAACCATTATAAACATAAAACAAGATCAAGGCTTCGAAAAGAAGACCATACTTATGTCTTTAACTCGCATTAAATTATGTAATTTATGTTAATTTAAAAAAAATTTCCTGCAGGTTTCAACCATACGACAATAATTTAACAGGCACGTGATAGCGATTTAAAAAATAAAAACCAAACATCCTGCCATGTGCTATCGCTTCAAATAGCTCAACAACAATTTCTGACATATTTTGAATCATTATGCCTTTAGTAAGAAATTTTAAAGCCTTGCTTATTACAAATCAACAATTTGTATTTGCAAGATTGATTGGAGCTACTTGAAAAATTTACAATAGTAATACCATTTTATTCAACTTTGTACAATGGTCATTTAATAGCAATTGTTGTTAAAATAAGATTCGCTTGCTGTAATTATTTGAGTTTATCTATAGCTGCAGTACTACGATTTATGCTCCTGGTATAGATTTATGCAAAATGGGTTAGAATATGTATATGTAAATTATAACTAAATCATATAAAAATTGTACAGGGTCAATGTAATCAATAGATAGTTTAACCTATGTACAATAATATGCAAAATATAATTGCATGCATGTTTTTATTATTGTAAAGTTTAACTAATGAAATTTTAGATTTATATAATTTTAGCAGGAACTTTTAATTTTTTAAAAATTTTGTTACTTTATTGATACATTAATAAAAAATAATTTGTATCATAAAAAATCAAACATTTTTAAGATGCGAATTCACCATATTTATATATTGGTCAGAAAATAAATCATAGTAATTTCAAAGTTTGCTTGTTCATGTGTATCTCGAATTTCAATAATAAGCCTTTACGTTTCGAATAATAATATTTGTCTCACTACACTGAGACTCTGAATGAAACAATAATCCAAACAAACGTTATTCCACGTTTATAATACTATTTACAAAAATGTGGGTTTTTAGGACATTATTCTTTCTAAATAGCAAATGATTAAAAAAATTTTATGGTGAATCCATCCACTATTTCCTTCAATACGCTTAAATTACTAAAAATGCTATGTTCGTACTTAACCCAAATTATTACCGTGTGGATTAGGCGTAAAACTAATGCAAATATCATTTTTATTGCGTCCGTCTTTAAACATTTTAGACTGTGACGTTTATATCTTTGTCGTTATTAAAATCTATATAGAATAAAAACAGCTGAGACTCAATTGCGTGCGTGACATCCTGTTCAAACCGAATGCCAGAACATGCTACTTTTGCTTCCATAAATCCGGCTGCAGTTTCTTAATTCTCCCTTATGATTTTGCATTTAATAATTATCTTAAATACCACTTCTGGAGAATGTATGTGTGAGGTTTCAATGATGCGTTGCGAAATTACAGACCATTTTTCTAAAGTCGTAACTCTATCATAAACGGTTCCAACGTACTTGAAAATTTACTAATTATCTTGGAAGAAAGCCCCAGGCCAAATTGTCTTAGCTGCTCTATATATAACTTATTTTTAATGGAATCTGTTTTGGAGTTTCTAATAAAATTAATGGTTTATTCAAGTGAGTAGTCAATTATTGATTTTTTTCGAACGTCGATATCACTGGTCTTTATGAAAAAGCTAATTTCGCATCCTTCTCGCCTAACCACCAAAGCAAATCTGGATTTGTAGAACCGTAGCAGAAATAGGCTAAACTTACTATAGTGGGATAAAATTAAACGATATGTAGTGCCGCTGATCGCTGGAAACCGTATTATTTTTAAACACTAGATACTTTAATAAACTAAAATATGGACGAATCTTTTGGCAAATACGATTCGATAGGGATATATGGTTTATTCTCTATTATTGTCCTTCGTTCCTCAGGGGCTAGTTTGCAGAATATTAAAAAAGGATTTATATATGTTTATGTGCAATCAACTTGAATACGGCTTTTTATCATATATTAATTATCATATAATTGAAGAAGAATCATAATATAATGTTATAGTTCACTTAGTCATACGATTTTAAAATATGTCTGTAATATTTTATATATTTAGAAAGGATTTACAAATGATTTTACAAAAAATATTTCCAAAACGATGCAAAAAATTGCGAAATATATGAAAAACTTGTGTTTGTCTCCGCACGGAAATTGTTTAGATGTCTATCTATGTCGAGTATTTATGTTATGTTTTTATGTAGGATAAACATAGGTAAATTAGTTATTTAGCAGTGCGGAGATATATTTTTCCATTAATTTTTTATATATTGTTTGCTTGAGTATGTTTGTTTTAGTTGAGCAAAAAAAATAGTTGCAATATAACATTTCTTTATTAACTTAAAGTACACCAGGCTGCAAAGCTCGTATGTGCCGTTTGCTACATAATTGAATTATGTTAATCAGTTAAAATTGTCATTATTTATGGATATTGCCAACTAGATGAATATGTAATGTTGTACTGCGTACTATCGTTTCCTGAAAACTTTATTTCAGTTGACTTAGACTCAGCTGAATTCAGAATAATGGCGATTGTAGTACAAATAGCCAAAACCTGAGAAGTAGCCAGATGGAACTGCATCATGTTGCAAAAATCTTGTTGAAGGAGAATTATGGCAACCGTTTAAGGTTAGTCACCTTTTATTATAATATTTGCTTAGACGATTTAGCTACGTGGCTTATTGTCAGCAAGTATACGCTAGGTCCCCTTAATCATAAAGATGCTTAATCCAAATAAAATCATTTTCTAAAGCAACAAATTGGCACCAATAATATGTAAAATTTTCGTCGGTATCATTTCAATTACTCCTCATTATGTGAAAAATGTTGATTACAATTGAAAGTCAGCACAATTAAATCACTTGCAAATAATTTTTTTGTTCAGTTTCAGCAACTGTGTATTTACGCAATGGTGTATTATTCACTTAAACTTTATTCCTATATATTTTTTTGTTTGCCTGCAAGGTGAGTTTCTACTCTTTGCATTGAAAGTAATGTTGATATCATATAAAATACGCGTTGACTATATAAATAATTTAAATTTTCAATCTACAGCTAAACTTAGATGCTAAGTTTGTAATAAATGTCCTGACAAATTTGAATTAGATATTTCCAATACAATAAATTTTAACAACGTTTGGTTTCAATAAATAATTTTATTTTCATACCAACTTCAATACGTCCAGAAATAGCTGGATTAAATTTTATAAAATGGAAAATCATATTATGCTCAAGAAAATAAGTAATATAATTTTTATATGCCCTTTTCGTTTACTAAAAACAAACATATAAGAGCAAGAATATCACGTCAAGAAAGCGTAAAGTTTGTGGTTCTAAGTTGACCATAGAAGAGTTGAATAGCATCAAAATCCCTGATTTTAATAGTGCAATAGCAGTGATTTTTCTAAAGTTAAAAAACCTTTTTAAACTAGTGAATAAGTATACCTGCTAAGTCAATGATAGTTTAATTCCTTACTTAATGTACACACATGTCGTGTGCGTTACAACTCATTACGTGGAATCTTAATATAAAATTACTTTCGAGAAATATTCATTGTTAGATACTGTTTTTGAATTAATATATATGCATTTGTGTATTAGATTATGCGCACATTGTAAAAATTAGTTTTAATATGACCACAAAGTAGAACCAAAGACAGCATGAACGGATATGAATATCTTTTAAACTCTAGTTTCTTGATTACTGGTAACTCATCAGTAGAAATCGGTAGTACGCGCATTACCCACTATATATTTAAGAGAGGAATGTGGGAAAATACAATGTTATAATCTCTCATACGAATGTATAAATCTGCAGTAGTGAAGCTAGCTTGATATCGGATACTCAAACAATAGCCATTGTGTTGGTACCCTTCACAGGCTTGGTGTATATATTATATATGGTCAGTTTGCTTTCAAATCGCTTTGGAGTTAGCATTAGCGCTGCAAGTGTAAATATTCATATTGGAGATTGTACCGCCTATTTTCCAAAATTCTTTATCCAAACATATGGTGGCTAAATGACGAAATACCAGTTCCTATTGATGAGACGCCAGTAAACACAAACAGTATGTGGACGACATTATACTTTTGTTAATGCAATTTCTTATTTATCCTTCTGGTCATATTAGAACCAATTTGTTACTAGGTGAGCCACACATAATACGCAATTGATTACATACACGTTCTCCAGCACAATCAGTATATAATTTTTATATATTTTAACAAATGTTGTCATGAATACCTCGAAATATTATTAATGATATCGACCATGTCCCGAGTTTGTTTGTTTTCTTGATTAACATGTGTTCAGAATCAATTGTATTTCTGAAATTTTGGTGAATGTTTGCCAAATTGAAATCCATTGTATTAGCACAAAAACTCTTCTGATATCATTAAGTTAAAATAGTTTACCGACACAAAACTATATTAATAGTACCGTTTACCGTCTTGGTATGTATATTACATATAACGGTTTGGATTCAAGTCGTATTTTCGAAGACTTTCTATTAAGACAGATTTACTACTTTACCTGCCCCATTAATAATTTACATATGTCAGTACAAACTAAGAATTGTATAAAGTAGAAAAGACAATTCATCCAGTAGACCGGTTTCGGCTTATTGGGAACTCATGACCTACGTGTCAGAATTTGCCGCAGACAGGGCTCGAACCTGAGCGCGTCTCTTTGGTTATGTAGTGCTCTCAACACCGAGCCACCCTGCTGCACAATACACTACACACAATTTTCAGTTATGTTCTAACTAATGTAACGTGGTCAGTCTATTTTTCCTTTAGACCCAAAGTTCCAAATAAACATCTCCAGTCTGTCATTAATGAACAGACACCACATTACATAGAGGATGTGGTTTTTAAATAAACATTTATATAATTAAACGAAAATCGTTTTAAAAACAATAAATTTTATGCAAATTAATGAAATATACAGACACTGTGACTTCCACACCATTAAATGTATATAAATTTCGGCAACGCTTAGACAATCGGCAATTTAGAATAACCAGAAACAATAATTTGTAAGCATCTTTTATGGATTGCAACATTTGCTCAAATTCTGCAATTTGCAAGCATTTATCACTCACTGGCCACGTGGTTAGTAAATATTATGTTTCCTATATTTACAAGGCGAAATCTTAAAACTCCTTTTGACTTTATATATGTACCCTAAAAAGTTAACCCAATGTTTGTTTTAAAATGTAGAATAATTCGGAAACATCTCAAATTGTTGTTGAGGAGAAACATCACAGACAAACATATAAAAGTATTATACATTAATTTAGAAACGGTTGTTAATATCAAGATCGCATCCTTGATAATAATAATTTTTACACCTCTGCGCAACCAATGTTCCATTAATTATAGAAATGTATATTTCATAACCGCTTCCATATGTAGTGTGGTATCTGTATGGCCTTTTGCGGATATTAAGTTGGTACTTTGTGACTAAATAAGCTCCACTTAAAGCGAAAATAGACCAACGATGTTGCATTTGTCAGTATTTAGTTAAAAATTCTGTGTAGCGGAGTGTGTGATAGGGTGCGTCAGAGGTTAGAGCACCAGATTCCAAAGCAGACGTGCCCAGGTTCTAGCCCTGTCTGCGGCAAATTGTGACACGTACAGGATGAGATCCCAATAAGGACGAAACCCGTCTACCGGATAAAATGCCTTTTCTACACTATACAATTCTTGTTTTATACAGATTTATGTAATTTATTAATGGGTCAGATGTTTATATCGAAATTGCAGTATTTATTATAATAATTTTTTATCACCGCCCGCGCAACCAATGTTCGATTAATTATATAAATGTTCATTTCAGTACCACTTCTCCATGTAGTGTGGTGTCTGTTCAGTAATGACAGATTGGGGATGGTTAGTTTTGAACATTGTATCTAAACGGATACTTTATAAGCTCCAGCCTTATTGGGAACTCATCATGTACTGGACAGAAATTGCCGCGGACAGGGCTCGAACTTGGGTACTTCTGTTGTGGAGTCTGGTGCTGTAAACAATGTGCCACCCTGCCACACACTAAACTACTTTAAATTTTCATATATATATATATATATATATATATATATATATATATATAAAATAACTAATGTAATTTGGTTAGTCTATTTTTCCTTTAGGTGGAGCTTATATAAGTAAATAAACATTAGTTGTGCAAGCATTGAGAACAATTAATATAATTAAGGTTGCGGTCTTGATATACACAGAATTGGTTTTAAACTAAATCCCGATAAGATTCGTTTGATGAATATCTAACGCTTGATATTGAAATAATTAACTCAATCAAGCACTTTGGTATCTATTTTTTATAAATTACTTGACTTCTTTACACGTTAAAACATACCACTTCCAAAATCTTTAAGTAGGCTCGTTTGATCTGCTTCAAGCCAAAAAACCCACTCACATTGTTCGAAGTCTACATCCTACCTCTCATTTTACTTCCATTTCACTCTAGCCTACTCTCACGCCACCGAACAGATTTCTTCCAGATTTCTAAAGCGAGCCTTCCTTCATAGCCATAATTATTGGGAACGCCTACTCTTGGCTAACCTTCTACCGCTATGGTTTATCCGATACTTACGAATTATTTCTTTCATTCATTAGTTCCCAATTTGCCTATAACTGTCAAACTTTCCTCACCCAAGTCACCACCTTGCTATTCGTTATAGCAATTCTTCAATCCAATCTTACCACATTGCCAATATATTTAACAAAATCTATCTCTTTTACAAAACCACAGGTGTATTCAACGCTTTTCCCGCGGAAATAATGCTCCTATCCTAGCATTGACCTCTCCCTATTTGACATTGGATTTGTACCTCATCATTTCACATCATGTGTTGGTTGACATTTTTTTGCCAAATACATTTATTATTATTATGATTATTATTATTATTATTATTATTATTATTATTATTATTATTATTATTATTATTATTATTATTATTATTATTATTATTATATTGATAAAGTAAAAAAAATTATAAATAATAATACCACTAATATTGTAATTTCAAAATGATATCAAGAGAAAGAAATAGTCATTCTTAACAGAAACCTGGGTTGCTTAACTGAAAATTTTGGTAAATTATATAGTACGTAATATTTACTATATAACTTTACATATTTACATATATATAGTACCAAAAATATGTAAATAAGTTAGTTGCCACATTTTTCGAAGACATAAAAGTATTAACTTATGCTCACCCAGTTAGATACAAGTTTAAATAGGACCTGAAGGATAAACAATATTGTGAATGAACGTAATGCTTAACCACCTATTCGTTTCGTGATTTAGAGCAAGTCATCAGTAGGAGTTGTTATTATTCCCTGAGCGAACAATATATTTGGGTACGGTATGTGGAAAAGTAGGACTGCTTAATTTGCTACACGAATGATTTTACAAACAATTGTCGAGCTACCTTTACCTACGGTTGATTTATATATATCTGGCATCGATGTGTAGTCATAGTAAATGTAATTGTAAATTTCGGTAAAAATTCGTATAATTCGATGTGCACAGTTTTGGTAACGCGCACGGACTCAGTTAACACATTGCTGATATACGGACAAAACAGCCATAATTTTGGTACACATAGCAGGATCGCTAATGTGACAAGAGTAGCAATTCACTAAATGAAAAATATAAGTCCAGCTTGTAAAGAACACCAAAATCACGGTTACTAAGTCAGTACCTGTTACCTTCATCAGAACTGCTGAAAAGGAAAAAGGTTAACAACACTTTTGATGAGGTGTCTGTAAATGATATGCCAAATTTTCAACATTTAGGAGCTACAGTAAATACATGACAACATTTATTCCTGGAAACTGGTATATTCTGACATTTTTGAATATTATTTATAAGTTTACAAGTCAAACATGAATAAAGTTGGTAAGTATGTATTAGGTTTTGCGAACCTAGTAACAAATTAGTTCAGTTGTGACCAGAAGGATAAACCAAAGGCAGCATGAAAGGAAAGTATAATCTCATGCACATTCGTTTCGTGCTTACTGGCGACTCATCAGTAGGAGCCGGTATTGCGCCCTTTAACCACTATACATTTGGTAGAAGAATGTGGAATAATAGGACGGTACAATCTCCTAGACGAATGTGTAAACCTGTAATAGTGAAGCTAACATAATCTGAAGTCAACGACAATACGACTTCAATGCTAACTCACACTATATATAATATATATACCGAGTCTGTAAAGGATACTAACACTATGGCTATTGTGTTAGTAACTGATACCTTTTTTAAAATCGATGAGTACCGGATATTAACACTATGGTTTCCGAGTCGGTACAAGATACCAACCTGATGGATATAAATTTATGCTAAAGTTCACCCAAATTGAGAATTACAATTTCCGAACACCTGTTACTCCAGTTAAACCATACACTCTGGCCTTCATCGATATCAGTTATCACATTTCGCGGTAAGCATGACATCATTCAATTCAATATATTACAGTTAAATACTGTTTGTTGCGAAGAACCAATATATATGCAAGTATGTATTAGGTTTTGCGAACCTAGTAACAAATTAGTTCAGTTGTGACCAGAAGGATAAACCAAAGGCAGCATGAATGAAAGTATAATCTCATGTACATTCGTTTCGTGCTTACTGGCGACTCATCAGTAGGAGCCGGTATTACGCCCTTTAACCACTATATATTTGGTAGAAGAGTGTGGAATAATAGGACGGTACAATCTCCTAGACGAATGTGTAAACCTGTAATAGTGAAGCTAACATAATCTGAAATCAACGACAATACGACTTCAATGCTAACTCACAGTATATAACATATATACCGAATCTGTAAAGGA
Organism: Eudiplozoon nipponicum; assembly: GCA_029291075.1. Classification (NCBI taxonomy): domain Eukaryota; kingdom Metazoa; phylum Platyhelminthes; class Monogenea; order Mazocraeidea; family Diplozoidae; genus Eudiplozoon; species Eudiplozoon nipponicum. The sequence continues at coordinate 25,277 of JAQBSW010008208.1, read as the reverse complement.
TACTAACACTATGGCCATGGTGTTAGTAACTGATACCTCTTTTGAAATCGATGAGTACCGGATACAAACACTATGGTTTCCGAGTCGGTACATGATACCAACCTGATGGACAGAAATTTATGCTAAAGTTCACCCAAATTGAGAATTACAACAATTTCCGAACACCTGTTACTCCAGTTAAAACATACACTCTGGCCTTCATCGATATCAGTTATCACATTTCGCGGTAAGCAGGACATCATTCAATTCAATATATTACAGTTAAATACTGTTTGTTGCGAAGAACTAATATATATGTAAGTATGTATTAGGTTTTGCGAACCTAGTAACAAATTAGTTCAGTTGTGACCAGAAGGATAAACCAAAGGCATGAACGGAAAGTATAATCTCATGCACATTCGTTTCGTGCTTACTGGCGACTCATCAGTAGGAGCCGGTATTACGCCCTTTAACTACTATATTTGGTAGAAGAATGTGGAATAATAGGACGGTACAATCTCCTAGACGAATGTGTAAACCTCTAATAGTGAAGCTAATATAATCTGAAGTCAACGACAATACGACTTCAATGCTAACTCACACTATATAATATATATACCGAGTCTGTAAAGGATACTAACACTATAGCCATGGTGTTAGTAACTGATACCTTTTTTGAAATCGATGAGTACCGGATACAAACACTATGGTTTCCGAGTCGGTACATGATACCAACCTGATGGATATAAATTTTTGCTAAAGTTCACCAAAAATGAGAATAACAACAATTTCCGAACACCTGTTACTCCAGTTAAACCATACACTCTGGCCTTCTTCGATATCAGTTATCGCATTTCGCGGTAAGCATGACATCATTCAATTCAATATATTACAGTTAAATACTGTTTGTTGCGAAGAAGTAATATATATGTAAGTATGTATTAGGTGTTGCGAACCTAGTAACAAATTAGTTCAGTTGTGACTAGAAGGATAAACCAAAGGCAGCATGAACGGAGGGTATAATCTCATGCACATTCGTTTCGTGCTTACTGGCGACTCATCAGTAGGAGCCGGTATTACGCCCTTTAACCACTATATATTTGGTAGAAGAATATGGAATAATAGGACAGTACAATCTCCTAGACGAATGTGTAAACCTGTAATAGTGAAGCTAACATAATCTGAAGTCAACGACAATACGACTTCAATGCTAACTCTCACTATATAATATATATACCGAGTCTGTAAAGGATACTAACACTATGGCCATGGTGTTAGTAACTGATACCTTTTTTGAAATCGATGAGTACCGGATACTAACACTATGGTTTACGAGTCGGTACATGATACCAACCTGATGGACATAAATTTATGCTAAAGTTCACCCAAATTGAGAATTACAACAATTTCCGAACACCTGTTACTCCAGTTAAACCATATACTCTGGCCTTCATTGATATCAGTTATCACATTTCGCGGTAAGCATGACATCATTCAATTCAATATATTACAGTTAAATACTGTTTGTTGCGAAGAACTAATATATATGCAAGTATGTATTAGGTTTTGCGAACCTAAATAATAGTTAGACCAGATGATAACCAGCGGCAGCATGAACGAAAGCATTCGCGCACATTCGGTCGCTGGCGACCATCGAAAGTTGCATTACGCCCTTTAACCACTATATATTTGGTAGAAGAATGTGGAATAATAGAACGGTACAATCTCCTAGACGAATGTGTAAACCTGTAATAGTGAAGCTAACATAATCTGAAGTCAACGACAATACGACTTCAATGCTAACTCACACTATATAATATATATACCGAGTCTGTAAAGGATACTAACACTACGGCCATTGTGTTAGTAACTGATACCTTTTTTGAAATCGATGAGTACCGGATACCAACACTATGGTTTCCGAGTCGGTACATGATACCAACCTGATGGATATAAATTTATGCTAACACAAATTGATACTAATACAATAGCCATAGTGTTAGTATCCTTTACAGACTCGGTATATATATTATATAATGTGAGTTAGCATTGAAGTCGTATTGTCGTTGACTTCAGATTATGTCAGCTTCACAATTACAGGTTTACACATTCGTCTAGGAGATTGTACCGCCCTATTATTCCACATTCTTCTACCAAATATATAGTGGTTAAAGGGCGTAATACCGGCTCCTACTGATGAGTCGCCAGTAAGCACGAAACGAATGTGCATGAGATTATACTTTCCGTTCATGCTGCCTTTGGTTTATCCTTCTGGTCACAACTGAACTAATTTGTTACTAGGTTCACAAAACCTAATACACACTTGCATATATATTAGTTCTTCGCAACAAGCAGTATTTAACATGAATAAAGTTAATTAAATATATAACAGTTAGATATTGTTGGTTGCGGAAAATCAATCTATATGCAATTGACTGTTATAATTTTCGCACCTCGTAACACACTAGTTGAAATAGTACCAGAATTATATTCCGATTTCAGGATGAACAACGAGATAACTATTATGTGCAAATTCAGTTCGAGCTCACTAACAAGTCATTGCGATTTCAAAGCTAATTTACCAGGAATATGAATTTTACAAACATTATGGTTGATGAGTCGGCGCCTGATTCAAAGTTGTAGAAATAGTAGTTGTGTCTGGTACAATGACTACAATTTATGCAATATTCACAGGCTCTTTATATATATTATATAGTAAGTTGGCTATCAAGTCGCGTTATCGAGTCTATAAATGAAATTATCTATACTACTCCAGGTCCAATTTTGGGTATATTGCGTCATACCCATTTCTGTTGATGAGTAGCCTTAAGGACAAAACGAATATATACATGAGAGCAAAACTTCAGTTCAAGCTGATTTTACTTATATCGCGACACCTATTTTTTTCTCACGCAAGCGGCAATGATTTTTTCACTTAAAATAGCAAATGGGCGTACTAAACGCAATATATAGTATAAGATAGCAACATATTATATTAGGTTGTATAGCAATATGCTGAAAAAAATCAAACTGGTTTAAGTTTTATCATAATTGTGGTACCTACATGAGCATATACATCAACGTTTATGGGTTATATATTAAAAATGATACAATTAAACACACACACATATATATATATATATATATATATGTCTATTTTTGCAAATTGGTTTCTAATTGCCTTGTGCCTTTTCACCGGTACATTCGCAGCTAGTTGCTTAAATAAGATTGGTAAATCGTTCTTTTGCTGAATTTAAACAAGTTTTTTCTCATTATTATTTTATTTAGAGACCGTTTATTTTGGTTTTGTATTAACTCTGTGTGAGTGTTTAGTGTTAATCACACAGCCTTTGATGCGTTCCAATTCGATTAATTTTTCCTTGTTTGCTGCATATTTTTTTGTTTGAAAATTATCTTGCCACATTTCTTTTGAAATTTATCTTTGGTTATGGCTGTAATGTTAGGATTTGATTTGATTGGTGATTATACGTGTTGCTTTGTATTACCATGCAGTCAAGTATTCTTTTTTACTGGACATTTTAACAATCGGCGCGTGTTTTTCCAGTTTTAAATAAATGTTTTGTAAAAGTTCTATAATTATGGAGATCTAACGAATTTGCTGATCTCGTGTAAGTTGCTAAATCTCTTAAGACAAATTAAGGAGCAGGTGATGATAAATATTATTGATTAGCTTCTACTTCGTTCTTCTAATGTATGTGCTACTGAATATTTATTATAAATTGTGAAAATGAGCATTTAGAAAAATATGTCATTAAATCATTAGAAACCATAATTAGTCTATCGATATTGTTATTGTTGGAATTGGATTTATTTTTCTCGCACTTATTGATGAAGAGAGTGCTTTGGTTCATGTAGATTGTTCTGTTCATGTAAACGTTTACTCTAATTTGGCGAACACATGTTAATAGCAATTCATTTAAGAAGACAGCTTTCTAAAGTGACATATTTGTGCATTAGGCTTCAACCATTTGTTCGAAACACATTTACCATTCTTGGTTAATTATGTTAATTACCAGAAATTTATTGTTGCACGAAAATGGATTTCCGATTATTTGAAGTAAGTAATCTATCGTTATTCTCCCTGAGCTGCTATATTACAAGAAGAAAATACATATTCTCATTCATTTCCTCTAGGTTGAATTTGATATCTAACTCTCCTCCGTCTGGCTATGCTTAGAATTCTCCCGGATTTATAGCATTTTAAATAACAAAAATAATTTTATTTACATGTATTCTATATGATTGTTCTAAACATGTGATCAAAAGCGATCGTTGCTTTGCAGATTGCTATGAGTTTGTTTACTTTCTTCAAGCAAATCGAAATATCTAATTATTTATTTTAGACAGCGTCGCAGATCATAACCGTTATTTTTCTTGTTGCGACGAATTAAATTTCAAATTTTCATCAAACAATATCACTAAAGAAACTTCAATTTTCGTGTTTTTAGTTCTTCTTCTACAGCGACAGCATTTGTAACAGTTCATGCAGTGCTGATGCTTTCAACCGGATGCATTTGAATTAAGCAGGTAGCTGCTGTAAGGTGCTTAACGTTCACATTTTTGAAGCACACCGTTGGAATTTTAAGAATTTAATAATCAAGATACTTTCGTTTTTTATAAGGATTAACTTGATCAGGGCCAAACAGTTTCGTTTATTTATTTCTTCTTAAAGTATTGTATTTGTTCTAGAATATACTTTTGATTAGTTACGTGTTTTCTTTTACATTTTATGGTGAAACTAAATTACGTAGGAAAAATAACATTACATCTAAAGTTTGTCATATACTATTTCTGTAAAAGCTGATATATAAGCAACAATTGTTTTAATAATATTTTTTAATATTATTATAAATTTATATTTTAATATTGACATTTTGTCTAGTGTAGTCAGTTAGTAGAGTTTGAAGATAATGTAGAAACATTAATGCGAGAATAATATTTTCTTGAAACTCATTCCATATTATTATGTTGTGCTCACAATTAAGAGATGGCAAATTACAGGCAACCAACAAACGGCATATGTGATTTTAATGCTATTGTTGTCTACAATAAATTTACAGCCATGATTTTAATGGATATAATTAGCAACTAACAAAAAATGTGTTATCGAAACAATGAAATTTTGTCTAGATCATAACAAAAATTGTGCCATTAATAGTAATTTTGTCCGCTCTTGAAATGTAGCAAACGGATATTAATTAAGTTACTTCCGAGGATATTGCCACTGGTATTACGAAAAGCATGGCAAGTTATCGCTTGCGGGATAAAACAATTTAGAATTACACACGAAAAATTATTCTTTTATGAATATTTACTGAATTATCAAGAAAAGTATTTTGATTAACGAAAAATACAGTAGTATACAAATCCATTAAACGGGTATTTTCGTAATTCATTTGGAAGTCATATAATTACGAGGCCTTAAAACTGGCATGCTCTAACCCATTATGACTCAACTTAAAGTAAATATACTGTGCACGTAATATTACAATAGACATCATCATATTTAATTCTACCTTAAATAGAGAAAGTAAATAATTCTGCTTCAGATATGGTTGTTAGAATAATATGTTACGCATTCATTTTTCTCACATTATATTCTTTTGTGGTCAGGCTTTAGGAGGTTTGGAAGGACATTTGACAAACAACGATGTAAATGCAAAAGGATATATCATTGGTAATAATTATAATTTATTAAGTAAATTTAACAATAAAAGTTTGCTGAAAATGGTAAATTAGTTTAATCAGTTGTCGAATTATTAATAAAGAAATAACCGGAGAACGACGAATTGTCATGAATAAATGTGATGTACTCTGATTTAGCGTTTTTGAAGACAAAGTTCGTCACCACTAGAGTAATTGCAACCAAGTGGAGTGTTAATTGTAAGGACATTGTGGATGTTTAGAGAACCAAGTATCATTGAAAACGTACAATTTGTAAATCGTTTATATTTGAATTTTGTTAAATTGCAAAAATTGCGTACTTTTCTCAGCAAATGCTTTAATTATAAAAGGCAAATTTAAGCAGCATGATTGATTGGTTTCATAATTGTTGATTCTCAGAAGTTTTGCATGTTTGCTATGCGTACCGTCAAGCCGGTTTTCCTAATTTTACCATTTAGAGGCGAGGCACCAACCTCAATAATTTCACGGCGGCTGAATAGATTAACTATAGAGAATTTTCCCAGTGTTAATGTTAAGATCATATTTAGTATACAGAGAATCATGGGGTTGGATTCCAAAAATCAATTGCTAATTCCTTTGAAATCATTCATAGTCTACAAATTCTCATGTATGTGCTACTGCACATATATCGGACTTACATAAAAGCAATTGATAAACAGAATCCAGCAACATTTAACAAGGAAATTGATTAACAAAGGCTTGGAACCGTCAGGAAAATCAGCTATTTCCGATCATTTTTTGGAAACTGGGCACCCAGTCAATTTGACCAATTTCTCAATTCTACATAAAGTAAAATCAGAAAAATCATTATTTATTTATGAAGTTCGTTATATAAAACAACAAGGACCTGACCTAAATATTCAAAATTTCATAAACATAATATTTTAATCGACTGGCCTCTAATAACAAAAGTAAACAACAATTTACTAGTATCCAGGCAAGACCGAACACGCCCTTGACTAGACTCAACAAACATTCAATCGGATTAGCAACACACTGAAGAGGAAAAAACAGATGCACTTACGGTGACAGAAATTTCTAAACAATATGAGCATTGAACACTGCAATCTGCACTTGCCCTGTTTCCAAGTGAAGAAGAACACAAATTTGCGCAACAAGTTGAAACGTAAAAGTACACTCGAAAAAATAGCACTCGTACACGTAACAGCGAACAATGCGCACAAATGGTTAATTCGCAAGCCATCAAAACAATAATGACGAGATCCCTGACATCACTTTTAATACAGCAAAGAATGATTTTTACATGGAAACAGGCACACAGACAACCACAAACGCATACTCACTTACCGATCAGCCAAAACAAGAAATAGAAGAAAAAGCAAATCAAATTCGCTGCCACCAGCATAATCAATTGAAAACCCAGAATGTATATAAATGAAAGATTGTACAGCGATGTTTAGTAATCTCAAAATAAATTGCCTTTATCCACTTCATAATTAATGTATTTTCTTCCTAATTGGATATATATATATATATATATATATATATATATATATATATATATATATATATATTTATAAGCATTCTATTTTACTTAAACAATATTCAATTTAAATATCTTCAAATTAAGAGGTTTCGCCTAAAAAGTTGATTTTTTAAGTTGATGTATATATCTTTATTTTGAGTCCGGTGTAGACTAGAGCCTACACCATTCCATTTTTATATGTGACTTAGTGTACAACAATAGGGTATCTTCCGATGCGGTATATTTTTAAATTCGACTTAATTGAATCACCTCATGTTTTGCTCCATTAAATTAAAACATAAATATAAATGCATTTAGAAAATTATTAAATAGCAAGTCTTTGCAACATATGTAGCTTGAAATCAATTAGAATAAAAATTAGTTCATATTTTCGCAATATTTGAGAATTAATAAATGTAGTAATAATTTGTTCTATGTTCATATATGATGTACTACATGTACCATCTACGTTTTATTTAGTTGAGATTTAATTTTATTGAATATGGGAGCTTCAAAATCTCTACATTTACTCAATTGCAATTGCAACATGCGTATGAATAAAAAATATTTCAAAGAATTAAAAAGTATGACGACTAATTTCAACAGATTTAAATATTCAAATGTTAGTTAAATAACATGAATTTCAATGAAAAACAGAACTTGCTTCTTGAAAATATGAACAAGCAATTATACGCGTCGGAATCCCATTTCAAATTACTTTCTAATTATCAATGCTAACGACAGAAAAAATCATTTTCTCCGCAACGATTTATTTGATAATCCGGAAATCTCTAAGTGGTGTCTAAAGGGAACTGCAAGTTTGTGCTTAATTAGGCTAGACGTACACCATTAGACAAAACGAAATAAGTGATATCGATTTTACCATAGTTCATTTTATTGCCGAACGGTGAGAACAAGACGGCAGTGATCAGAATAAAGGCCGCACTGAAGAGAATATATGCTGATGTTTCATTAGGATATAGACATAACTTTTGTATGAGAGCATATCAAAATTGAGCATACGTGGTTCTAATTTACCACAAAGAAACACAAGTGCGTGCTGAAGAAATAGAATAAAAACACCGAGGTTTGATTATTATATAGAGTGGGGAATTAAAATACATGTACCCCACCCAATTGCGATATACGACATTATATTATTTAAACGGGCCGCTATATCAGAAATATATTAACTAAGAGAGAGGTGAACAGTGAAAAATTAACCATAGAGTTTATTTCTACATGAAATCATCTGAAATCACAGAGCGTGAAAATTTTACACAGATGACATAAGGGGACCGTGAGCCATGTAGGTCACAATACATGATTTCTTGAAAAAAATCATGCACATATAAAAATAAACATAGCCGTCATACCCGAGGTTTCGGAAAATGTGAAAACATTTTTTTTCAAAAACCAGGCTCCAAATCTTGAGGATTTCCAGATGCTCCTTAAGGACAAATATTTTCAACGGATTATACAAAAAGGAAGGTATTTTGCCAAAAATCTTCAATTCACAGTATAGCAAGTGATATTTGCAAATAATAATTCAGGAAGACAGAGGAAGCAAACAACTCGAAACGAAAAGCGAGAATTGTTTATGCATATGTGCCTTAGCATAAAAATTGTCTCTTCTATATTGGTTTGGTATACTGCAATATTTTATAACAAATTATCCCACATTTTGAATCAGAAACTAAATATATAGTGACAGAAATTATTGTTAAGTTTATTTGTGAGAGAATGCTAAAAGAAATTTTTATGTGTCATGAATGATTCTGCTTTATAAAATGGATTGCTTCAAAACTCTAGATAATGCTTCAAAATGATACTAAGATGGATTTTTGTTGCATAGAGAACAAAATTTGTGTCATATATCCCGGAAGTCAGTAAATAAATAATCACTCGAATAAATATTTGGGATTAAACAAACATTGGTTGCTCGGGTGGTGATAAATATTATTATAATCAAGGTTGCGGACTTGATATAAACACCTGACCCATTAATTACTTACATATGTCAGTATAAACTAAGAATTGTATAGTGTAGAAAAGGCAATTCATCCAGTAGACCGGTTTCGTCCTTATTGGGAACTCATCAAGTACTGGCCAGAATTTGCCGCGGACAGGATACGAACCTGGGCACGTCTGCTTCGGAATCTGGTGCTCTAACCACTGAGCTATCCTGCCGCACACTACACTACACAAAATTTTCAGTTATATACTAACTAATGTAAATTGGTTAGAAAAATTTTCCTTTAGGTGGAGCTCATATGGCATCCATTTAGACCCACAGTTCCAACTAAACATGCCCAATCTGTCATTACTGAACAGACACCAAATTACATGGGGAAATGGTATTGAAATGAACATTTATATAATTAAACGAATATTGGTTGCGCGGGTGGTGATAACAATTATTATAATCAAGGTTGCGGTCTTGATATAAACACCTGACCTATTAATTACTTACATATGTCAGTATAAACTAAGAATTGTATAGTGTAGAAAAGGCAATTCATCCAGTAGACCGGTTTCGTCCTTATTGGGAACTCATCAAGTACTGGCCAGAATTTGCCGCGGACAGGATACGAACCTGGGCACGTCTGCTTCGGAATCTGGTGCTCTAACCACTGAGCTATCCTGCCGCACACTACACTACACACAATTTTCAGTTATATACTAATTAATGTAACTTGGTTAGTCAATTTTTCCTTTAGGTGGAGCTCATATGGCATCCATTTAGACCCAAAGTTCCAACTAACCATGCCCAATCTGTCATAACTGAACAGACACCACATTACATAGGGAAATGGTATTGAAATGAACATTTATATAATTAAACGAACATTGGTTGCGCGGGTGGTGATAACAATTATTATAATCAAGGTTGCGCTCTTGAAATAAACACCTGACTCATTAATTAATTACATATATCAGTATAAACTAAGAATTGTATAGTGTAGAAAAGGAAATTCATCCAGTAGACCGGATTCGTCCATATTGGGAACTCATCAAGTACTGACTACATTTTGCCGCGGACAGGATACGAAACTGGGCACGTCTGCTTCGAAATCTGGTGCTCTAACCACTGAGCTATTCTACTGAACTCTACACTACACACAATTTTCAGTTATATACTAATTAATGTAACTTGGTTAGTCAATTTTTCCTTTAGGTTGAGCTCATATGGCATCCATTTAGACCCAAAGTTCCAACTAACCATGCCCAATCTGACATAACTGAACAGACATCACATTACATAGGGTAATGGTATTGAAATGAAAATTTATATAATTAAACGAACATTGGTTGCGCGGGTGGTGATAACAATTATTATAATCAAGGTTGCGGTCTTGATATAAACACCTGACCCATTAATTACTTACATATGTCAGTATAAACTAAGAATTGTATAGTGTAGAAAAGGGAATTCATCCAGTAGACCGGTTTCGTCCTTATTGGGAACTCATCAAGTACTGGCCAGAATTTGCCGCGGACAGGATACGAACCTGGGCACGTCTGCTTCGGAATCTGGTGCTCCAACCACTGAGCTATCCTGCCGCACACTACACTACACACAATTTTCAGTTATATACTAACTAATGTAACTTGGTTAGTCAATTTTTCCTTTAGGTGGAGCTAATATGGCATCCATTTAGACCCAAAGTTCCAACTAACCATGCCCAATCTGTCATTACTGAACAGACACCACATTACATGGGGATATGGTATTAAAATGAACATTTATATAATTAAACGAACATTGGTTGCGCGGGTGGTGATAACAATTATTATAATCAAGGTTGTGGTCTTGATATAAACACCTGACCCATTAATTACTTACATATGTCAGTATAAACTAAGAATTGTATAGTGTAGAAAAGGCAATTCATCCAGTAGTCCGGTTTCGTCTTTATTGGGAACTCATCAAGTAATGGCCAGAATTTGCCGCGGACAGTATACGAACCTGAGCACGTCTGCTTCGGAATCTGGTGCTCTAACCACTGAACTACCCTGCCGCACACTGCACTACGCACAATTTTTAGTTATATACCAACTAATGTAACTTGGTTAGAAAATTTTTCCTTTAGGTGCAGCTCATATGCCATCCATTTAGACCCAAAGTTCCAACTAACCATGCCCAATCTGTCATTACTGAACAGACACTACATTACATGGGGAATTGGTATTGAAATGAACTTTTATATAATTAAACGAACATTGGTTCCGCGGGTGGTGATAACAATTATTATAATCAAGTTTGCGGTCTTGATATAAACACTTGACCCATTAATTACTCACATATGTCAGTATAAACTAAGAATTGTGTAGTGTAGAAAAGGCAATTCATCCAGTAGACCGGTTTCGTCCTTAATGGGAACTCATCAAGTACTGGCCAGAATTTGCCGCGGACAGGATACGAACGTGGACACGTCTGCTTCGGAATCTGGTGCTCTAACCACTGAGCTATTCTACTGCACTCTACACTACACACAATTTTCAGTTATATACTAACTAATGTAACTTAATTAGTCAAATATTACTTTAAGTGGAGCTCATATGGCATCCTCTTAGACCCAAAGTTCCAACTAACCATGCCCAATCTGTCATTACTGAACAGACACCACATTACAAGGGGAAATGTTATTAAAATGAACATTTATATAATTAAAAGAACAGAGTTTGCGCGGGTGGTGATAACAATTATTATAATCAAGTTTGCGGTCTTGACATAAACACCTGACCCATTAATTACTTACATATGTCAGTGTAAACTAAGAATTGTATAGTGTAGAAAAGGCAATTCATCCATTAGACCGGTTTCGTCTTTATTGGGAACTCATCAAGTACTGGCCAGAATTTGCCGCGGACAGTTTTCGAACCTGGGCACGTCTGCTTCGGAATCTGGTGCTCTAACCATTGAGCTATCCTGCCGCACACTACACTACACACAATTTTCAGTTATATACTAACTAATGTAACTTGGTTAGAAAATTTTTCCTTTAGCAGGAGCTCATATGGCAGCCATTTAGACACAAAGTTCCAACTAACCATGCCCAATCTGTCATTACTGAGCAGACACCACATTACATGGGGAAATGGTATTGAAATGAACGTTTATATAATTAAACGACCATTGGTTGCGCGGGTGGTGATAACAATTATTATATTCAAGGTTGCGTTCTTGATATAAACACCTGACCCATTAATTACTTACATAAGTCAGTATAAACTAAGAATTGTATAGTGTAGAAAAGGCAATTCATCCAGTAGACTGGATTCGTCCTTATTGGGACCTCATCAAGTTCTGGCCAGAATTTGCCGCGGACAGGATACGAAACTGGGCACGTCTGCTTCGGAATGTGGTGCTCTAACCACCGAGCTATCCTGGCGCACACTACACTACACACAATTTTCAATTATATACTAATTAATGTAACTTGGTTAGTCAATTTTTCCTTTAGGTGGAGCGCATATGGCATCTATTTAGACCCAAAGTTCCAACTAACCATGCCCAATTTGTCATTACTGAACAGACACCACATTACATGGGGAAATGGTATTGAAATGAACATTTATATAATTAAACGAACATTGGTTGCGCGGGTGGTGATAACAATTATTATAATCAAGGTTGAGGTCTTGATATAAACACCTGACCCATTAATTACTTACATATGTCAGTATAAACTAAGAATTGTATAGGGTAGAAAAGGCAATTCATCCAGTAGACCGGTTTCGTCCTTATTGGGAACTCATCAAGTACTGGCCAGAATTTGCCGCGGACAGGATACGAACGTGGACACGTCTGCTTCGGAATCTCGTGCTCTAACCACTGAGCTATTCTACTGCACTCTACACTACACACAATTTTCAGTTATATACTAACTAATGTAACTTAATTAGTCAAATTTCACTTTAAGTGGAGCTCATATGGCATCCATTTAGAAACAAAGTTCCAACTAACCATGCCCAATCTGTCATTACTGAACAGACACCACATTACATGGGGAAATGGTATTGAAATGAACGTTTATATAATTCAACGACCATTGGTTGCGCGGGCGGTGATAACAATTATTATATTCAAGGTTGAGGTCTTGATATAAAAACTTGACCCATTAATTACTTACATATGTCAGTATAAACTAAGAATTGTGTAGTGTAGAAAAGGAAATTCATCCAATAGACCGGTTTCGTCCTTATTGGGAACTCATCAAGTACTGGCCAGAATTTGCCGCGGACAGGATACGAACGTGGACACGTCTGCTTCGGAATCTGGTTCTCTAACCACAGAGCTATCCTACTGCACTCTAAACTACACACAATTTTCAGTTATATACTAACTAGTGTAACTTAGTTAGTCAAATTTTACTTTAAGTGGAGCTCATATGGCATCCATTAAGACCCAAATTTCCAACTAACCATGCCCAATCTGTCATTACTGAACAGACACCACATTACAAGGGGAAATGTTATTAAAATGAACATTTATATAATTAAAAGAACAGAGTTTGCGCGGGTGGTGATAACAATTATTATAATCAAGTTTGCGGTCTTGACATAAACACCTGACCCATTAATTACTTACATATGTCAGTGTAAACTAAGAATTGTATAGTGTAGAAAAGGCAATTCATCCAGTAGACCGGTTTCGTCTTTATTGGGAACTCATCAAGTACTGGCCAGAATTTGCCGCGGACAGGATACGAACCTGGGCACGTCTGCTTCGGAATCTGGTGCTCTAACCACTGAGCTATCCTGCCGCACACTACACTACACACAATTTTCAGTTATATACTAACTAATGTAACTTGGTTAGAAAATTTTTCCTTTAGCAGGAGCTCATATGGCAGCCATTTAGACACAAAGTTCCAACTAACCATGCCCAATCTGTCATTACTGAACAGACACCACATTACATGGGGAAATGGTATTGAAATGAACGTTTATATAATTAAACGACCATTGGTTGCGCGGGTGGTGATAACAATTATTATATTCAAGGTTGCGTTCTTGATATAAACACCTGACCCATTAATTACTTACATAAGTCAGTATAAACTAAGAATTGTATAGTGTAGAAAAGGCAATTCATCCAGTAGACTGGATTCGTCCTTATTGGGACCTCATCAAGTTCTGGCCAGAATTTGCCGCGGACAGGATACGAAACTGGGCACGTCTGCTTCGGAATGTGGTGCTCTAAACACCGAGCTATCCTAGCGCACACTACACTACACACAATTTTCAATTATATACTAATTAATGTAACTTGGTTAGTCAATTTTTCCTTTAGGTGGAGCGCATATGGCATCTATTTAGACCCAAAGTTCCAACTAACCATGCCCAATTTGTCATTACTGAACAGACACAACATTACATGGGGAAATGGTATTGAAATGAACGTTTATATAATTCAACGACCATTGGTTGCGCGGGTGGTGATAACAATTATTATATTCAAGGTTGAGGTCTTGATATAAAAACTTGACCCATTAATTACTTACATATGTCAGTAAAAACTAAGAATTGTGTAGTGTAGAAAAGGCAATTCATCCAGTAGACCGGTTTCGTCCTTATTGGGAACTCATCAAGTACTGGCCAGAATTTGCCGCGGACAGGATACGAACGTGGACACGTCTGCTTCGGAATCTCGTGCTCTAACCACTGAGCTATTCTACTGCACTCTACACTACACACAATTTTCAGTTATATACTAACTAATGTAACTTAATTAGTCAAATTTCACTTTAAGTGGAGCTCATATGGCATCCATTTAGAAACAAAGTTCCAACTAACCATGCCCAATCTGTCATTACTGAACAGACACCACATTACATGGGGAAATGGTATTGAAATGAACGTTTATATAATTAAACGACCATTGGTTGCGCGGGCGGTGATAACAATTATTATATTCAAGGTTGAGGTCTTGATATAAAAACTTGACCCATTAATTACTTACATATGTCAGTATAAACTAAGAATTGTGTAGTGTAGAAAAGGAAATTCATCCAATAGACCGGTTTCGTCCTTATTGGGAACTCATCAAGTACTGGCCAGAATTTGCCGCGGACAGGATACGAACGTGGACACGTCTGCTTCGGAATCTGGTTCTCTAACCACAGAGCTATCCTACTGCACTCTAAACTACACACAATTTTCAGTTATATACTAACTAGTGTAACTTAGTTAGTCAAATTTTACTTTAAGTGGAGCTCATATGGCATCCATTAAGACCCAAATTTCCAACTAACCATGTCCAATCTGTTATTACTGAACAGACACGACATTACATGGGGAAATGTTATTAAAATGAACATTTATATAACTAAAGGAACATTGGTTGCGCGGGTGGTGATAAAAATTATTATAAACAAGGTTGCGGTCTTGATATAAACACCTGACCCATTAATTACTTACATATATCAGTATAAAATAAGAATCGTATAGAGTAGAAAAGGCAATTCATCCAGTAGACCGGTTTCGTCCTTATTGGGAACTCATCAAGTACTGGCCAGAATTTGCCGCGGACAGGATACGAACCTGGGCACTTCTGCTTCGGAATGTGGTTCCCTAACCACTGAGCTATCCTGCCGCAAAATACACTACTCACAATTTTCAGTTATATACCAACTAATGAAATTTGGTTAGTCAATTTTTCCTTTAGGTGGAGCTCATATGGCATCAATTTAGACCCAAAGTTCCAACTAACCATGCCCAATCTGTCATTACTGAACAGTCACCACATTACATGGGGAAATGGTATTGAAATGAACGTTTATATAATTCAACGATCTTTGGTTGCGCGGGTGGTGATAACAATTATTATATTCAAGGTTGCGGTCTTGATATAAACACCTGACCCATTAATTACTTACATATGTCAGTATAAACTAAGAATTGTATAGTGTAGAAAAGGCAATTCATCCAGTAGACCGGTTTCGTCCTTATTGGGAACTCATCAAGTACTAGCCAGAATTTGCCGCGGACAGGATACGAAACTGGGCACGTCTGCTTCGGAATCTGGTGCTCTAACCACTGAGCTATCCTGGCGCACACTACACTACACACAATTTTCAGTTATATACTAACTAATGTAACTTGGTTAGTCAATTTTTTCCTTTAGGTGGAGCTCATATGGCATCCATTTAGACCCAAAGTTCCAACTAACCATGCCCAATTTGTCATTACTGAACAGACACCACATTACATGGGGAAGTGGTATTGAAATGAACATTTATATAATTAAACGAACATTCGTTGCGCGGGTGGTGATAACAATTATTATAATCAAGGTTGCGGTCTTGATATAAACACCTGACCTATTAATTACTTACATATGTCAGTATAAACTAAGAATTGTATAGTGTAGAAAAGGCAATTCATCCAGTAGACCGGTTTCGTCCTTATTGGGCCTTCGTCAAGTACTGGCCAGAATTTCCCGCGGACAGGATAGGAAACTGGGCACGTCTGCTTCGGATTCTGGTGCTCAAACGACTGCGCTATCCAGCCGCACACAACACTACACACAATTTTTAGTTATATACTAACTAATGTAACTTCGTTAGTCAATTTTTCCTTCAGGTGGAGCTCATATGGCATCCATTTAGACCCAAATTTCTAACTAACCATGCCACATCTGTCATTACTGAACAGACACCACATTACATGGGGAAATGTTATTGAAATGAACATTTATATAATTAAACGAATATTGGTTGCGCGGATGGTGATAACAAATTTTATAATCAAGGATGAGATATTGATATAAACACATGACCCATTAATTACATAACATATGTCAGTATAAACTAAGAATTGTATAGTGTAGAAAAGGTGCTCTAACCACGGTGCTAAATTACACCACACACAATTTTCAGTTATATACTAACTAATGTAATTTGGTTAGTCAATTTTTCCTTTAGGTGTATCTAAATTTAGACCCAAAGTTCCAACAAATTATGGATGCCATATGAGCTCCACCAAAAGGAAAAATTGACTAACCAAGTTACATTAGTTATTATATAACTGAAAATTGTGTGTAGTGTAGTGTGCAGCTGGATAGCTCAGTGGTTAGAGCACCAGATTTCGAAGCAGACGTGCCCAGGTTCGTATCTTGTCCGCGGCAAATTCTGGCCAGTACTTGATGAGTTCCCAATAAGGACGAAACCGGTCTACTGGATGAATTGCCTTTTCTACGCTATACAATTCTTAGTTTATACTGACATATGTAAGTAATTAATGGGTCAGGTGTTTATATCAAGACCGCAACCTTGATTATAATAATTGTTATCACCACCCGCGCAACCAATGTTCGTTTAATTATATAAATGTTCATTCTCAATACCATTTCCCCATGTAATGTGGTGTCTGTTCAGTAATGACAGATTGGGCATGGTTAGTTGGAACTTTGGGTCTAAATGGATGCCATATGAGCTCCACCTAAAGGAAAAGTTGACTAACCAAGTTACATTAGTTAGTATATAACTGAAAATTGTGTGTAGTGTAGTGTGCGGCAGGATAGCTCAGTGGTTAGAGCACCAGATTCCGAAGCAGACGTGCCCAGGTTCGTATCCTGTCCGCGGCAAATTCTGGCCAGTACTTGAGGAGTTCCCAATAAGGACGAAACCGGTCTACTGGATGAATTGCCTTTTCTACACTATACAATTCTTAGTTTATACTGACATATGTAAGAAATTAATGGGTCAGGTGTTTATATCAAGACCGCAACCTTGATTATAATAATTGTTATCACCATCCGCGCAACCAATGTTCGCTTAATTAAATAAATGTTCATTTCAATACCTTTTCCCCATGTAATGTGGTGTCTGTACAGTTATGACAGATTGGGCATGGTTAGGTGGAACTATGGGTCTAAATGGATGCCATATGAGATCCACCTAAAAAATAAATTGACAAACCAAGGAACATTAGTTAGTATTTAACTGAAAATTCTGTGAAGTGTAGTGTGCGGCAGGATAGCTCAGTGGTTAGAGCACCAGATACCGTAGCAGACGTGCCCAGGTTCCGTATCCTGTCCGCGGCAAATTCTGGCCAGTACATGGTGAATTCCCAATAAGGACGAAACCGGTTTCCTGGATGAATTGCCTTTACTACACTATACAATTCTTAGTTTATACTGACATATGTATGTAATTAATGGGTCAGGTGTTTATATAAAGACCGCAACCTTGATTATAATAATTGTTATCACCACCCGCGCAACCAATGTTCGTTTAATTATATAAATGTTCATTTCAATACCATTTCCCCATGTAATGTGGTGTCTGTACAGTTATGACAGATTGGGCATGGTTAGTTGGAACTTTGGGTCT
Source organism: Eudiplozoon nipponicum (assembly GCA_029291075.1). Classification (NCBI taxonomy): domain Eukaryota; kingdom Metazoa; phylum Platyhelminthes; class Monogenea; order Mazocraeidea; family Diplozoidae; genus Eudiplozoon; species Eudiplozoon nipponicum. The sequence continues at coordinate 6,764 of JAQBSW010008208.1, read as the reverse complement.
AAATGGATGCCATATGAGCTCCACCTAAAGGAAAAATTGACTAACCAAGTTACATTAGTTAGTATATAACTGAAAATTGTGTGTAGTGTAGTGTGCGGCAGGATAGCTCAGTGGTTAGAGCACCAGATTCCGAAGCAGACGTGCCCAGGTTCGTATCCTGTCCGCGGCAAATTCTGGCCAGTACTTGATGAGTTCCGAATAAGGACGAAACCGGTCTACTGGATGAATTGCCTTTTCTACACTATACAATTCTTAGTTTATACTGACATATGTAAGTAATTAATGGGTCAGGTGTTTATATCAAGACCGCAACCTTGATTATAATAATTGTTATCACCACCCGCGCAACCAATGTTCGTTTAATTATATAAATGTTCATTTCAATACCATTTCTCCATGTAATGTGGTGTCTGTTCAGTAATGACAGATTGGGCATGGTTAGTTGGAACTTTGGGTCTAAATGGATGCCATATGAGCTCCACCTAAAGGAAAAATTGACTAACCAAGTTACATTAGTTAGTATATAACTGAAAATTGTGTGTAGTGTAGTGTGCGGCAGGATAGCTCAGTGGTTAGAGCACCAGATTCCGAAGCAGACGTGCCCAGGTTCGTATCCTGTCCGCGGCAAATTCTGGCCAGTACTTGATGAGTTCCCAATAAGGACGAAACCGGTCTACTGGATGAATTGCCTTTTCTACACTATACAATTCTTAGTTTATACTGACATATGTAAGTAATTAATGGGTCAGGTGTTTATATCAAGACCGCAACCTTGATTATAATAATTGTTATCACCACCCGCGCAACCAATGTTCGTTTAATTATATAAATGTTCATTTCAATACCATTTCCCCATGTAATGTGGTGTCTGTTCAGTAATGACAGATTGGGCATGGTTAGTTGGAACTTTGGGTCTAAATGGATGCCATATGAGCTCCACCTAAAGGAAAAATTGACTAACCAAGTTACATTAGTTAGTATATAACTGAAAATTGTGTGTAGTGTAGTGTGCGGCAGGATAGCTCAGTGGTTAGAGCACCAGATTCCGAAGCAGACGTGCCCAGGTTCGTATCCTGTCCGCGGCAAATTCTGGCCAGTACTTGATGAGTTCCCAATAAGGACGAAACCGGTCTACTGGATGAATTGCCTTTTCTACACTATACAATTCTTAGTTTATACTGACATATGTAAGTAATTAATGGGTCAGGTGTTTATATCAAGACCGCAACCTTGATTATAATAATTGTTATCACCACCCGCGCAACCAATGTTCGTTTAATTATATAAATGTTCATTTCAATACCATTTCCCCATGTAATGTGGTGTCTGTTCAGTAATGACAGATTGGGCATGGTTAGTTGGAACTTTGGGTCTAAATGGATGCCATATGAGCTCCACCTAAAGGAAAAATTGACTAACCAAGTTACATTAGTTAGTATATAACTGAAAATTGTGTGTAGTGTAGTGTGCGGCAGGATAGCTCAGTGGTTAGAGCACCAGATTCCGAAGCAGACGTGCCCAGGTTCGTATCCTGTCCGCGGCAAATTCTGGCCAGTACTTGATGAGTTCCCAATAAGGACGAAACCGGTCTACTGGATGAATTGCCTTTTCTACACTATACAATTCTTAGTTTATACTGACATATGTAAGTAATTAATGGGTCAGGTGTTTATATCAAGACCGCAACCTTGATTATAATAATTGTTATCACCACCCGCGCAACCAATGTTCGTTTAATTATATAAATGTTCATTTCAATACCACTTCCCCATGTAATGTGGTGTCTGTTCAGTAATGACAGATTGGGCATGGTTAGTTGGAACTTTGGGTCTAAATGGATGCCATATGAGCTCCACCTAAAGGAAAAATTGACTAACCAAGTTACATTAGTTAGTATATAACTGAAAATTGTGTGTAGTGTAGTGTGCGGCAGGATAGCTCAGTGGTTAGAGCACCAGATTCCGAAGCAGACGTGCCCAGGTTCGTATCCTGTCCGCGGCAAATTCTGGCCAGTACTTGATGAGTTCCCAATAAGGACGAAACCGGTCTACTGGATGAATTGCCTTTTCTACACTATACAATTCTTAGTTTATACTGACATATGTAAGTAATTAATGGGTCAGGTGTTTATATCAAGACCGCAACCTTGATTATAATAATTGTTATCACCACCCGCGCAACCAATGTTCGTTTAATTATATAAATGTTCATTTCAATACCATTTCCCCATGTAATGTGGTGTCTGTTCAGTAATGACAGATTGGGCATGGTTAGTTGGAACTTTGGGTCTAAATGGATGCCATATGAGCTCCACCTAAAGGAAAAATTGACTAACCAAGTTACATTAGTTAGTATATAACTGAAAATTGTGTGTAGTGTAGTGTGCGGCAGGATAGCTCAGTGGTTAGAGCACCAGATTCCGAAGCAGACGTGCCCAGGTTCGTATCCTGTCCGCGGCAAATTCTGGCCAGTACTTGATGAGTTCCCAATAAGGACGAAACCGGTCTACTGGATGAATTGCCTTTTCTACACTATACAATTCTTAGTTTATACTGACATATGTAAGTAATTAATGGGTCAGGTGTTTATATCAAGACCGCAACCTTGATTATAATAATTGTTATCACCACCCGCGCAACCAATGTTCGTTTAATTATATAAATGTTCATTTCAATACCACTTCCCCATGTAATGTGGTGTCTGTTCAGTAATGACAGATTGGGCATGGTTAGTTGGAACTTTGGGTCTAAATGGATGCCATATGAGCTCCACCTAAAGGAAAAATTGACTAACCAAGTTACATTAGTTAGTATATAACTGAAAATTGTGTGTAGTGTAGTGTGCGGCAGGATAGCTCAGTGGTTAGAGCACCAGATTCCGAAGCAGACGTGCCCAGGTTCGTATCCTGTCCGCGGCAAATTCTGGCCAGTACTTGATGAGTTCCCAATAAGGACGAAACCGGTCTACTGGATGAATTGCCTTTTCTACACTATACAATTCTTAGTTTATACTGACATATGTAAGTAATTAATGGGTCAGGTGTTTATATCAAGACCGCAACCTTGATTAAATTAAATATTTTGGATGATTACACATCCTTCATATTTATAAGAATTATAATTTTGTTTTGTTTATGTAGGGATTTAGTGTATTTTATCCATTTATATACTTAATTTTTGCTGTTAAATCCTTTTAATATACGCATTTACTAATTTAGTAGATGTTGGCAAGCGAATTCTTCAGAACAAATTTTTCTTATTTTGAGGAATAAATAGCACAGCAAATTTTCATTTTAGAGATTGTAACTACAATGTGGATATGAATGTACTTTGCAATTTCTTCCTTTTTGCGGTTAATTTTGCTTACCGCGAAATGTGATAACTGATATCGATGAAGGCCAGAGTGTATGGTTTAACTGGAGTAACAGGTGTTCGGAAATTGTTGTAATTCTCAATTTGGGTGAACTTTAGCATAAATTTATATCCATCAGGTTGGTATCATGTACCGACTCGGAAACCATAGTGTTAGTATCCGGTACTCATCGATTTCAAAAAAGGTATCAGTTACTAACACAATGGCCATAGTGTTAGTATCCTTTACAGACTCGGTATATATATTATATAGTGTGAGTTAGCATTGAAGTCGTATTGTCGTTGACTTCAGATTATGTTAGCTTCACTATTACAGGTTTACACATTCGTCTAGGAGATTGTACCGTCCTATTATTCCACATTCTTCTACCAAATATATAGTGGTTAAAGGGCGTAATACCGGCTCCTACTCGATGAGTCGCCAGTAAGCACGAAACGAATGTGCATGAGATTATACTTTCCGTTCATGCTGCCTTTGGTTTATCCTTCTGGTCACAACTGAACTAATTTGTTAATGGGTTTGGTTGCATGTTTTTGTACCTTTTGAGAAAATACATATGATGTTCCACGTTTTTACAAATTTCAACGTGCCATTTGTTTCTCCATAATATCTATGATTATGATACTGCCAATAAAATACATATTTTATTTATAAAGCATGATTTTTATAAAATTTTGGAAATAAGAATAGTAGCTCTACTTATTATCAATAAATATGAACAATGGATAAATTTATTAATTTTTATACTATTTGAGCTTATTGAAAATGGTAAATTGCACACAAACTTATTTGCAAATTATGCAAGTATCATATGTATATGCAGAGACACCTGGCGTGTGCATTTTCAACTCGTGGTCGACACTATAACAAAATGAGAATGACATATTATTGCTACTTCAAAAATCATTGTTCTATCGGTTCTGAACCAGATGACACATTAATAAAAAAGTGGATAATGGCCATTTATTTCGAGAATTACTAAACTTCGCTCTACAATCTTTCATTTATATACATTCTGGGTTTTACTTTGAATATGTGGGTGGCAACAAATATGACTTGGTTTTCTAATTCTTGTTTTGGCTGATTGGAAAGTGTGTATGCGTTTGTGTCTGTGTGTGTGTGCCTGTTTGCATGTAAATGTCCTTCTCACTGTATTGCAATGTATTGTCTGAGATCTTGTCATTCTTGTATAGGATGGATTGAGAATTAACCATCTGTTCGAATTGTTCATTTTTACGTGTACGAGTGCTTTTTTTCCGAGTGTAGTCTTTCGTTTCACGTTTCTGCACAAATTTATATTCTACACTTGGTAAAAGCGCAAGTGTGGATTGCAGTGTTGAACGCTCATATTGTTTGGAAAACTTGTCACCGTATGCGCATCTGTTTTTTCCTCTTCAGTTTGCTGCCAATACGATTGAATGTTTGTTGGTTCTAGCCGAGGGCCTGTTTGGTCTTGCCTGGATACTATTAAATTCTTGTTGAATTTGATTATTCGTGGCCAGTCGATTAGAATATCATGTAGATGAAACTTGAATATTTAGGTCAGGTGCTCGTTTTTATATAAAAGGCTTCATAAATAATAATTTTTCTGGTTTTGCTTTATGTAGAAATGAGGTTACAGTGATTTAATAACAATTACTGACTAACGCTTATCTAGTGAGTTGTCAGTAATTGTCATTAAATCAATGTTACCTCATTTCGAAGATTGCACACATGCAGACAAACACACAAACCAATTTGATATACATTTACGTAATAAAAAACAAGTTATACATAAGAAATCTAACAACAAGTATAAATGAGGCAGTTTAAATCAAAATTTTCCACTTCACGTACAAATTGTCATTTGGGGAAGATACGCTTTCCATTGGAAAATGCCTCCATATCCGGAGGCCGAAATATTTGAAGATATCATGATGACAGTGGATTCAAACAATTCGGTACGCAATCCGAAAACCAGGTAAAAAAGAGAAAAACTTGTCCGCTACATTCCCTACCAAAGGAGGAGATATTGCAAAATATTCAGATCAAGTTCCAACGTCATGAATCTTTCTTGTTGGATTAATATAGGCACCAGTCCACTGGTTCAAATGGAAAACTTTATGTAGCAGCACCCTCCGAAAACCATAAGGTTTACGGTGATAAAAACTTGTAATCCTGAGTGGCGTATATTTTGAAGACGAGAGGGTTAAATTGTTTCACAAACTTTTCTTTGTACAGCTTCTATCTCGTTAGACAAATCCCGTTTTAATCGAGTCCAAGTAATGGCTACACGTGGCATCGGTCGAATCCAAATTATATACATTTTAATTTTATTTATTAGTACCCATCTGTTCTTGGCCAACCTACTATTCTTCAAGATGTTTTCAGTCGGAATCTATGCATTGAATAATTATGACTAAATCCTTAATTTCTTGCAGAAGTTTAATATCAAAAACATCATTAATCACAGCTTCATGAAAATAAAGATAATTAAATTCTGTTCTGTTACCTATTTTCAAAGCTCTGTTCTTTTTACTGCTTATTTTTATCCCTACCGTTATCGAATATCTACTTAAAACATACAAATCTAGTGTAAAATTGCTTTTGGAGAAGTCGACTTTTCTTGGATCAATTGCAAAAACTTATTTTTAAATCATCACCGACTTTGCAAACTCTACCGTTAAGGTTCTTCGTTTCCAAATGTGCAAAAACGATTTTAAATAAAATTGGCCCCAAACTTCATCTTTGTGGAATTCCATTTTTTACTTGTTTCGAATTTGATATCAAATCCTTTTCTTGAATACTCATTCTTTGATTATATAAATAGTATCTAAGTAATCTTAAAATATTCGGATCAATATTCAATAAATTAATCGCATTCAAATTATTATCAAAAGGTATAGAATCAAGAACTTTTGAGATATCTATAAATACAATTACTAAATCTAAATTTTTCTCATCTACATGTTTCCACATAGAAGTCATATTAGTAATTGTCGATCTATATTTCGTAAATCCATGTTGGCATATATCAAAATAAATCGGCAACATACATACTAAATGATCTTAAAATTGAAGAGTAATAGAGATTAGTCTATAATCACTGGCGACGTTGGCTTACTTACTTTTGTGAACGGTTTAGCTACTATTCTTAGAATATCGATTGGTAATTTTCCATTCTTCCAAAATTGTGTTTATATAATTGCAGAACACTTTCATGAAAGTTAAAGTTAACTGAAGTAGTGTATCAATCGAAATAACAAGGTGATTTTTTGGTTATTTTATTTTATTTCAAACGTTATTTTTATCAAAGCATCACTGTTTAATAACACGTCCTGGTTCCCAGTCACCCGGAGGATCAGGTAGATCCATGCAATTGCTTCATTCTGTAGATTAAATACCAAATTGCC
>JAQBSW010008207.1:0-35639 GCA_029291075.1 Eudiplozoon nipponicum | reverse complement strand
CGTCAGTGCGTTGCAGCTGGCGTTAGTTTTGTTATGTTGTTCGATGACTGGTTAAATACAATGGGATTGGTGTTTACTTCAAGCACGCAAACTTGATTTAAAGAATTGTTACCACCACCCGCGCAATCAATTATTGTTTAAATTGAATTGCCTATATATGTATGTGTGGCGAAAGCTGCAAACAGTTAATGTTCGTGACTGCATAGAAATTGTGCAGCCGAAATTTCCAGTCAAGTTGAATGTATGCAAGACTGCTAGAGGTGAGAGCCGCATATCTAAATTTGATTTCCATATATATTAAATGCGGTTTGATCCTCGATAGTCCGTTTGCCGTCGTACTCTGATGATGATCATGGAAGGTCGAAACGCGTCAGTGCGTTGCAGCTGGCGGTAGTTTTGTTATGTTGTTCGTTGACTGGTTAAATACAATGGGATTGGTGTTTACTTCAAGCACGCAAACTTGATTTAAAGAATTGGTACCACCACCCGCGCAATCAATTATTGTTTAAATTATATTGCCTATATATGTATATGTGGCGAAAGCTGCAAACAGTTAATGTTCGTGACTGCATAGAAATTGTGCAGCCGACATTTCCAGTCAAGTTCAATGTATGTAAGACTGCTAGAGGTGAGAGCCGCATATCTAAATTTGATTTCCATATATATTCAATGCGGTTTGTTCCTCGATAGTCAGTTTGCCGTCGTACTCTGATGATGATCATGGAAGGTCGAAACGCGTCAGTGCGTTGCAGCTGGCGGTAGTTTTGTGATGTTGTTCGATGACTGGTTAAATACAATGGGATTGGTGTTTACTTCAAGCACGCAAACTTGATTTAAAGAATTGTTACCACCACCCGCGCAATCAATTATTATTTAAATTGTATTGCCTATATATGTATATGTGGCGAAAGCTGCAAACGGTTAATGTTCGTGACTGCATAGGAATTGTGCAGCCGACATTTCCAGTCAAGTTCAATGTATGCGAGACTGCTAGAGGTGAGAGCCGCCTATCTAAATTTGATTTCTATATATATTCAATGCGGTTTGATCCTCGATAGTCAGTTTGCCGTCGTACTCTGATGATGATCATGGAAGGTCGAAACGCGTCAGTGTGTTGCGGCTGGCAGTAGTTTAGTTATGTTGTTCGACCACTGGTTAAATACAATGGGATTGGTGTTTACTTCAAGCTCGCAAACTTGAGTTAAAGAATTGTTACGACCACCCGCGCAATCAATTATTGTTTAAATTGTATTGCCTATATATGTATATGTGGCGAAAGCTGCAAACAGTTAATGTTCGTGACTGCATAGAAATTGTGCAGCCGTCATTTCCAGTCAAGTTCAATGTATGCAAGACTGCTAGAGGTGAGAGCCGCATATCTAAATTTGATTTCCATATATATTCAATGCCGTTTGATCCTCGATAGTCAGTTTGCCGTCGTACTCTGATGATGATCATGGAAGGTCGAAACGCGTCAGTGCGTTGTAGCTGGCGGTAGTTTTGTTATGTTGTTCGATGACTGGTTAAATACAATGGGATTGGTGTTTACTTCAAGCACGCAAACTTGATTAAAAGAATTGTTACCACCACCCGCGCAATCAATTATTGTTTAAATTGTATTGCCTATATATGTATGTGGCGAAAGCTGCAAACAGTTAATGTTCGTGACTGCATAGAAATTGTGAAGCCGACATTTCCAGTCAAGTTCAATGTATGCGAGACTGCTAGAGGTGAGAGCCGCATATCTAAATTTGATTTATATATATATTCAATGCGGTTTGATCCTCGATAGTCAGTTTGCCGTCGTACTCTGATGATGATCATGGAAGGTCGAAACGCGTCAGTGCGTTGCAGCTGGCGGTAGTTTAGTTATGTTGTTCGATGACTGGTTAAATACAATGGGATTGGTGTTTACTTCAAGCACGCACACTTGATTTAAAGAATTGTTACCACCACCAAATGCGCAATCAATTATTGTTTAAATTATATTGCCTATATATGTGTATGTGGCGAAAGATGCAAACAGTTAATGTTCGTGACTGCATAGAAATTGTACAGCCGTCATTTCCAGTCAAGTTCAATGTATGCAAGACTGCTAGAGGTGAGAGCCGCATATCTTAATTTGATTTCCATATATATTCAATGCTGTTTGATCCTCGATAGTCAGTTTGCCGTCGTACTCTGATGATGATCATGGAAGGTCGAAACGCGTCAGTGCGTTGCAGCTGGCGGTAGTTTTGTTATGTTGTTCGATGACTGGTTAAATACAATGGGATTGGTGTTTACTTCAAGCACGCAAACTTGATTTAAAGAGTTGGTACCACCACCCGCGCAATCAATTATTGTTAAATTGTATTGCTTATATATGTATATGTGGCGAAAGCTGCAAACAGTTAATGTTCGTGACTGCATAGAAATTGTGCAGCCGACATTTCCAGTCAAGTTCAATGTATGCAAGACTGCTAGAGGTGAGAGCCGCATATCTAAATTTGATTTCCATATATATTCAATGCGGTTTGATCCTCGATAGTCAGTTTGCCGTCGTACTCTGATGATGATCATGGAAGGTCGAAACGCGTCAGTGCGTTGCGGCTGGCGGTAGTCTTGTTATGTTGTTCGAAGACTGGTTAAATACAATGGGTTGGTGTTTACTTCAAGCTCGCAAACTTGATTTAAAGCATTGTTACCACCACCCGCGCAATCAATTATTGTTAAATTGTATTGTCTATATATGTATATGTTGCGAAAGCTACTAACAGTTAATGTTCGTGACTGCATAGAAATTGTGCAGCCGACATTTCCAGTCAAGTTCAATGTATGTAAGACTGCTAGAGGGGAGAGCCGCATATCTAAATTTGATTTCCATATATATTCAATGCGGTTTGATCCTCGATAGTCAGTTTGCCGTCGTACTCTGATGATGATCATGGAAGGTCGAAACGCGTCAGTGCGTTGCGGCTGGCGGTAGTCTTGTTATGTTGTTCGAAGACTGGTTAAATACAAAGGGGTTGGTGTTTACTTCAAGCTCGCAAACTTGATTTAAAGCATTGTTACCACCACCCGCGCAATCAATTATTGTTAAATTGTATTGTCTATATATGTATATGTTGCGAAAGCTACTAACAGTTAATGTTCGTGACTGCATAGAAATTGTGCAGCCGACATTTCCAGTCAAGTTCAATGTATGCAAGACTGCTAGAGGTGAGAGCCGCATATCTAAATTTGATTTCCTTATATATTCAATGCGGTTTGATCCTCGATAGTCAGTTTGCCGTCGTACTCTGATGATGATCATGGAAGGTCGAAACGCGTCAGTGCGTTGCGGCTGGCGGTAGTTTTGTTATGTTGTTCGAAGACTGGTTAAATACAATGGGGTTGGTGTTTACTTCAAGCTCGCAAACTTGATTTAAAGCATTGTTACCACCACCCGCGCAATCAATTATTGTTAAATTGTATTGTCTATATATGTATATGTGGCGAAAGCTACTAAACAGTTAATGTTCGTGACTGCATAGAAATTGTGCAGCCGACATTTCCAGTCAAGTTCAATGTATGCAAGACTGCTAGAGGTGAGAGCCGCATATCTAAATTTGATTTCCATATATATTCAATGCGGTTTGATCCTCGATAGTCAGTTTGCCGTCGTACTCTGATGATGATCATGGAAGGTCGAAACGCGTCAGTGCGTTGCGGCTGGCGGTAGTCTTGTTATGTTGTTCGAAGACTGGTTAAATACAATGGGGTTGGTGTTTACTTCAAGCTCGCAAACTTGATTTAAAGCATTGTTACCACCACCCGCGCAATCAATTATTGTTAAATTGTATTGTCTATATATGTATATTTTGCGAAAGCTACTAACAGTTAATGTACGTGACTGCATAGAAATTGTGCAGCCGACATTTCCAGTCAAGTTCAATGTATGTAAGATCTGCTAGAGGTGAGAGCCGCATATCTAAATTTGATTTCCATATATATTCAATGCGGTTTGATACTCGATAGTCAGTTTGCCGTCGTACTCTGATGATGATCATGGAAGGTCGAAACGCGTCAGTGCGTTTCGGCTGGCGGTAGTCTTGTTATGTTGTTCGAAAACTGGTTAAATACAAAGGGGTTGGTGTTTACATCAAGCACGCAAACTTGTTTTAAAGCATTGTTACCACCACCCGCGCAATCAATTATTGTTAAATTGTATTGTCTATATATGTATATTTGGCGAAAGCTGCATAACATTTAATGTTCGTGACTGCATAGAAATTGTGCAGCCGACATTTCCAGTCAAGTTCAATGTATGTAAGACTGCTAGAGGGGAGAGCCGCATATCTAAATTTGATTTCCATATATATTCAATGCGGTTTGATCCTCGATAGTCAGTTTGCCGTCTTATTCTGATGATGATAATGGAAGGTGGAAACGCGTCAATGCGTTGCGGCTGGCGGTAGTCTTGTTATTTTGTTCGAAGACTGGTTAAATACAAAGGGGTTGGTGTTTACTTCAAGCTCGCAAACTTGATTTAAAGCATTGTTACCACCACCCGCGCAATCAATTATTGTTAAATTGTATTGCCTATATATGTATAAGTTGCGAAAGCTACTAACAGTTAATGTTCGTGACTGCATAGAAATTGTGCAGACGACATTTCCAGTCAAGTTCAATGTATGCAAGACTGCTAGAGGTGAGAGCCGCATATCTAAATTTGATTTCCATATATATTCAATGCGGTTTGATCCTCGATAGTCAGTTTGCCGTCCTATTCTGATGATGATCATGGTAGGTGGAAACGCGTCAATGCGTTGCGGCTTGCGGTAGTCTTGTTATGTTGTTCGAAGACTGGTTAAATACAATGGTGTTTTTGTTTACTTCAAGCTCGCAAACTTGATTTAAAGCTTTGTTACCACCACCCGCGCAATCAATTATTGTTAAATTGTATTGTCTATATATGTTTATGTACCGAAAGCAACTAAAAGTTAATGTTCGTGACTGCATAGAAATTGTGCAGCCGACATTTCCAGTCACGTTCAATGTATGTAAGACTGCTAGAGGTGAGAGCCACATATCTAAATTTGATTTCCATATATATTCAATGCGGTTTTATCCTCGATAGTCAGCTTGCCGTCGTACTTTGATGATGATCATGGAAGGTCAAAACGCGTCAGTGCGTTGTGGCTGGCGGTAGTCTTGTTATGTTGTTCGAAGACTGGTTAAATACAAATGGGTTGGTGTTTACTTCAAGTTCGCAAACTTGATTTAAAGCATTGTTACCACCACCCGCGCAATCAATTATTGTTAAATTGTATTGTCTATATATGTATATGTTGCGAAAGCTACTAACAGTTAATGTTCGTGACTGCATAAAAATTGTGCAGCCGACATTTCCAGTCAAGTTCAATGTATGCAAGACTGCTAGAGGTGAGAGCCGCATATCTAAATTTGATTTCCATATATATTTAATGCGGTTTGATCCTCGGTAGTCAGTTTGCCGTCGTACTCTGATGATGATCATGGAAGGTCGAAACGCGTCAGTGCGTTCCGGCTGGCGGTAGTCTTGGTATGTTGTTCGAAGACTGGTTAAATACAAAGGGGTTGGTGTTTACTTCAAGCTCGCAAACTTGATTTAAAGCATTGTTACCACCACCCGCGCAATCAATTATTGTTAAATTGTATTGTCTATATATGTATATGTTGCGAAAGCTACTAACAGTTAATGTACGTGACTGCATAGAAATTGTGCAGCCGACATTTCCAGTCAAGTTCAATGTATGTAAGACTGCTAGAGGTGAGAGCCGCATATCTAAATTTGATTTCCTTATATATTCATTGCCGTTTGATCCTCGATAGTCAGTTTGCCGTCGTACTCTGATGATGATCATGGAAGATGGAAACGCGTCAGTGCGTTGCGGCTGGCGGTAGTCTTGTTATGTTGTTCGAAGACTGGTTAAATACAATGGGGTTGGTGTTTACTTCAAGCTCGCAAACTTGATTTAAAGCATTGTTACCACCACCCGCGCAATCAATTATTGTTAAATTGTATTGTCTATATATGATATGTAGCGAAAACTACTAAAAGTTAATGTTCGTGACTGCATAGAAATTGTGCAGCCGACATTTCCAGTCACGTTCAATGTATGTAGGACTGCTAGAGGTGAGAGCCACATATCTAAATTTGATTTCCATATATATTCAATGCGGTTTTATCCTCGATAGTCAGCTTGCCGTCGTACTTTGATGATGATCATGGTAGGTCAAAACGCGTCAGTGCGTTGTGGCTGGCGGTAGTATTGTTATGTTGTTCGAAGACTGGTTAAATACAAATGGGTTGGTGTTTACTTCAAGTTCGCAAACTTGATTTAAAGCATTGTTACCACCACCCGCGCAATCAATTATTGTTAAATTGTATTGTCTATATATGTAAATTTTGCGAAAGCTACTAACAGTTAATTTACGTGACTGCATAGAAATTGTGCAGCCGACATTTCCAGTCAAGTTCAATGTATGTAAGACTGCTAGAGGTGAGAGCCGCATATCTAAATTTGATTTCCATATATATTCAATGCGGTTTGATACTCGATAGTCAGTTTGCCGTCGTACTCTGATGATGATCATGGAAGGTCGAAACGCGTCAGTGCGTTTCGGCTGGCGGTAGCCTTGTTATGTTGTTCGAAAACTGGTTAAATACAAAGGGGTTGGTGTTTACATCAAGCACGCAAACTTGATTTAAAGCATTGTTACCACCACCCGCGCAATCAATTATTGTTAAATTGTATTGTCTATATATGTATATTTTGCGAAAGCTACTAACAGTTAATGTACGTGACTGCATAGATATTGTGCAGCCGACATTTCCAGTCAAGTTCAATGTATGTAAGACTGCTAGAGGGGAGAGCCGCATATCTAAATTTGATTTCCATATATATTCAATGCGGTTTGATCCTCGATAGTCAGTTTGCCGTCGTACTCTGATGATGATAATGGAAGGTCGAAACGCGTCAGTGCGTTGCAGCTGGCGGTAGTTTTGTTATGTTGTTCGATGACTGGTTAAATACAAGGGGATTGGTGTTTACTTCAAGCACGCGAACTTCATTTAAAGAATTGTTACCACCACCCGCGCAATCAATTATTGTTTAAATTGTATTGCCTATATATGTATATGTGGCGAAAGCTGCAAACAGTTAATGTTCGTGACTGCATAGAAATTGTGCAGCCGACATTTCCAGTCAAGTTCAATGAATGCAAGACTGCTAGAGGTGAGAGCCGCATATCTAAATTTGATTTCCATATATATTCAATGCGGTTTGATCCTCGATAGTCAGTTTGCCGTCCTATTCTGATTATGATCATGGTAGGTGGAAACGCGTCAATGCGTTGCGGCTTGCGGTAGTCTTGTTATGTTGTTCGAAGACTGGTTAAATACAAATGGGTTGGTGTTTACTTCAAGCTCGCAAACTTGATTTAAAGCATTGTTACCACCACCCGCGCAATCAATTATTGTTAAATTGTATTGTCCGAATATGTATATGTGGCGAAAGCTGCAAACAGTTAATGTTCGTGACTGCATAGAAATTGTGCAGCCGACATTTCCAGTCAAGTTCAATGTATGCGAGACTGCTAGAGGTGAGAGCCGCATATCTAAATTTGATTTCCATATATATTTAATGCGGTTTGATCCTCGATAGTCAGTTTGCCGTCGTACTCTGATGATGATCATGGAAGGTCGAAACGCGTCAGTGCGTTGCGGCTGGCGGTAGTCTTGTTATGTTGTTCGAAGACTGGTTAAATACAATGGGGTTGGTGTTTACTTCAAGCTCGCAAACTTGATTTAAAGCATTGTTACCACCACCCGCGCAATCAATTATTGTTAAATTGTATTGTCTATATATGTATATGTTGCGAAAGCTACTAACAGTTAATGTACGTGACTGCATAGAAATTGTGCAGCCGACATTTCCAGTCAAGTTCAATGTATGCAAGACTGCTAGAGGTGAGAGCCGCATATCTAAATTTGATTTCCATATATATTCAATGCGGTTTGATCCTCGATAGTCAGTTTGCCCTCGTATTCTGATGATGATCATGGAAGATAGAAACGCGTCAATGCGTTGCGGCTGGCGGTGTTCTTGTTATGTTGTTCGAAGACTGGTTAAATACAATGGTGTTGGTGTTTACTTCAATCTCGCAAACTTGATTTAAAGCATTGTTACCACCACCCGCGCAATCAATTATTGTTAAATTGTATTGTCTATATATGTATAAGTTGCGAGAGCTACTAACAGTTAATGTACGTGACTGCATAGAAATAGTGCAGCCGACATTTCCAGTCAAGTTCAATGAATGTAAGACTGCTAGAGGTGAGAGCCGCATATCTAAATTTGATTTCCATATATATTAAATGCGGTTTGATACTCAATAGTCAGTTTGCCTTCGTAATCTGATGATGATCATCGAAGGTCGAAACGCGTCAGTGCGATGCGGCTGGCGGTAATCTTGTTATGTTGTTCGAAGACTGGTTAAATACAATGGGTTTGGTGCTTACTTCAAGCTCGTAAACTTGATTTAAAGCATTGTTGCCACCACCCGCGCAATCAATTATTGTTAAATTGTATTGTCTGTATATGTATTAATAGCGAAAGCTACTAAAAGTTAATGTTCGTGACTGCATAGAAATTGTGCATCCGACATTTCTAGTCAAGTTCAATGTATGTAAGACTGCTAGAGGTGAGAGCCGCATATCTAAATTTGATTTCCATATATATTCAATGCGGTTTGATCCTCGATAGTCAGTTTGCTCTCGTATTCTGATGATGATCATGGAAGATGGAAACGCTTCAATGCGTTGCGGCTGGCGGTGTTCTTGTTATGTTGTTCGAAGACTGGTTAAATACAATGGTGTTGGTGTTTACTTCAATCTCGCAAACTTGATTTAAAGCATTGTTACCACCACCCGCGCAATCAATTATTGTTAAATTGTATTGTCTGTATATGTATTAATAGCGAAAGCTACTAAAAGTTAATGTTCGTGACTGCATAGAAATTGTGCATCCGACATTTCCAGTCAAGTTCAATGTATGTAAGACTGCTAGAGGTGAGAGCCGCATATCTAAATTTGATTTCCTTATATATTCATTGCCGTTTGATCCTCGATAGTCAGTTTGCCGTCGTACTTTGATGATGATCATGGAAGATCAAAACGCGTCAGTGCGTTGCGGCTGGCGGTAGTCTTGTTATGTTGTTCGAAATCTGTTAAATACAAAGGGGTTGGTGTTAACTTCAAGCTCGCAAACTTGATTTAAAGCATTGTTACCACCACCCGCACAATCAATTATTGTTAAATTGTATTGTCTATATATGTATATGTTGCGAAAGCTACTAACAGTTAATGTACGTGACTGCATAAAAATTGTGCAGCCGACATTTCAAGTCAAGTTCAATGTATGTAAGACTGCTAGAGGGGAGAGCCGCATATCTAAATTTTATTTCCATATATATTCAATGCGGTTTGATACTCGGTAGTCAGTTTGCCTTCGTACACTGATGATGATCATCGAAGGTCGAAACGCGTCAGTGCGTTCCGGCTGGCGGTAGTCTTGTTATGTTGTTCGAAGACTGTTAAATACAAAGGGGTTGGTGTTTACTTCAAGCTCGCAAACTTGATTTAAAGCATTGTTACCACCACCCGCACAATCAATTATTGTTAGAATTCTATTGTCTGATATATGTATAAGTTGCGAAAGCTACTAACAGTTAATGTACGTGACCGCATAGAAATTGTGCAGCCGACATTTCCAGTCCAAGTTCAATGTATGCAAGACTGCTAGAGGTGAGAGCCGCATATCTAAATTTGATTTCCATATATATTCAATGCGGTTTGATCCTCGATAGTCAGTTTGCCGTCGTACTCTGATGATGATCATGGAAGGTCGAAACGCGTCAGTGCGTTGCGGCTGGCGGTAGTTTTGTTATGTTGTTCGACGACTGGTTAAATACAATGGGATTGGTGTTTACTTCAAGCTCGCAAACTTGATTTAAAGCATTATTACCACCACCCGCGCAATCAATTATTGTTAAATTGTATTGTCTATATATGATATGTAGCGAAAACTACTAAAAGTTAATGTTCGTGACTGCATAGAAATTGTGCAGCCGACATTTCCAGTCACGTGCAATGTATGTAAGACTGCTAGAGGTGAGAGCCACATATCTAAATTTGATTTCCATATATATTCAATGCGGTTTGATACTCGATAGTCAGTTTGCCGTCGTACTCTGATGATGATCATGGAAGGTCGAAACGCGTCAGTGCGTTTCAGCTGGCGGTAGCTTCTTGTTATGTTGTTCGAAAACTGGTTAAATACAAGGGTTGGTGTTTACATCAAGCACGCAAACTTGTTTTAAAGCATTGTTACCACCACCCGCGCAATCGAATTATTGTTAAATTGTATTGTCTATATATGTATATTTTGCGAAAGCTACTAACAGTTAATGTACTTGACTGCACAGAAATTGTGCAGCCGACATTTCCAGTCAAGTTCAATATATGCCCAAGTCTGCTAGAGTTGAGAGCCGCATATCTAAATTTGATTTCCATATATATTCAATGCGGTTTGATACTCGATAGTCAGTTTGCCGTCGTACTCTGATGATGATCATGGAAGGTCGAAACGCGTCAGTGCGTTTCGGCTGGCGGTAGTTTTGTTATGTTGTTCGAAAACTGGTTAAATACAATGGGATTGGTGTTTACATCAAGCACGCAAACTTGATTTAAAGCATTGTTACCACCACCCGCGCAATCAATTATTGTTAAATTGTATTGTCTATATATGTATATTTGGCGAAAGCTGCAAACAGTTAATGTTCGTGACTGCATAGAAATTGTGCAGCCGACATTTCCAGTCAAGTTCAATGTATGCAAGACTGCTAGAGGGGAGAGCCGCATATCTAAATTTGATTTCCATATATATTCAATGCGGTTTGATCCTCGATAGTCAGTTTGCCGTCTTATTCTGATGATGATAATGGAAGGTGGAAACGCGTCAATGCGTTGCGGCTGGCGGTAGTCTTGTTAATTTGTTCGAAGACTGGTTAAATACAAAGGGGTTGGTGTTTACTTCAAGCTCGCAAACTTGATTTAAAGCATTGTTACCACCACCCGCGCAAACAGTTATTGTTAAATTGTATTGCCTATATATGTATATGTGGCGAAAGCTTCAAACAGTTAATGTTCGTGACTGCATAGAAATTGTGCAGCCGACATTTCCAGTCAAGTTCAATGTATGCAAGACTGCTAGAGGTGAGAGCCGTATATCTAAATTTGATTTCCATATATATTCAATGCGGTTTGATCCTCGATAGTCAGTTTGCCGTCCTATTCTGATTATGATCATGGTAGGTGGAAACGCGTCAATGCGTTGCGGCTTGCGGTAGTCTTGTTATGTTGTTCGAAGACTGGTTAAATACAATGGTGTTTTTGTTTACTTCAAGCTCGCAAACTTGATTTAAAGCTTTGTTACCACCCCCCGCGCAATCAATTATTGTTAAATTTTATTGTCTATATATGTTTATGTACCGAAAGCAACTAAAAGTTAATGTTCGTGACTGCATAGAAATTGTGCAGCCGACATTTCCAGTCACGTTCAATGTATGTAGGACTGCTAAAGGTGAGAGCCACATATCTAAATTTGATTTCCATATATATTCAATGCGGTTTTATCCTCGATAGTCAGCTTGCCGTCGTACTTTGATGATGATCATGGTAGGTCAAAACGCGTCAGTGCGTTGTGGCTGGCGGTAGTATTGTTATGTTGTTCGAAGACTGGTTAAATACAAAGGGGTTGGTGTTTACATCAAGCACGCAAACTTGATTTAAAGCATTGTTACCACCACCCGCGCAATCAATTATTGTTAAATTGTATTGTCTATATATGTATATGTTGCGAAAGCTACTAACAGTTAATGTACGTGACTGCATAGAAATTGTGCAGCCGACATTTCCAGTCAAGTTCAATGTATGTAAGACTGCTAGAGGGGAGAGCCGCATATCTAAATTTGATTTCTATATATATTCAATGCGGTTTGATCCTCGATAGTCAGTTCGCCGTCTTATTCTGATGATGATAATGGAAGGTGGAAACGCGTCAATGCGTTGCGGCTGGCGGTAGTCTTGTTATTTTGTTCGAAGACTGGTTAAATACAAAGGGGTTGGTGTTTACTTCAAGCTCGCAAACTTGATTTAAAGCATTGTTACCACCACCCGCGCAATCAATTATTGTTAAATTGTATTGCCTATATATGTATAAGTTGCGAAAGCTACTAACAGTTAATGTTCGTGACTGCATAGAAATTGTGCAGACGACATTTCCAGTCAAGTTCAATGAATGTAAGACTGCAACAGGGGAGAGCCGCATATCTAAATTTGATTTCCATATATATTCAATGCGGTTTGATCCTCGATAGTCAGTTTGCCGTCGTACTCTGATGATGATCATGGAAGGTGGAAACGCGTCAATGCGTTGCGGCTGGCGGTAGTCTTGTTATGTTGTTCGAAGACTGGTTAAATACAATGGTGTTGGTGTTTACTTCAAGCTCGCAAACTTGATTTAAAGCTTTGTTACCACCACCCGCGCAATCAATTATTGTTAAATTGTATTGTCTATATATGTTTATGTACCGAAAGCAACTAACAGTTAATGTTCGTGACTGCATAGAAATTGTGCAGCCGACATTTCCAGTCAAGTTCAATGTATGTCAGACTGCTAGAGGTGAGAGCCGCATATCTAAATTTGATTTCCATATATATTCAATGCGGTTTGATCCTCGATAGTCAGTTTGCCGTCGTACTCTGATGATGATCATGGAAGGTCGAAACGCGTCAGTGCGTTGCGGCTGGCGGTAGTCTTGTTATGTTGTTCGAAGACTGGTTAAATACAATGGGGTTGGTGTTTACTTCAAGCTCGCAAACTTGATTTAAAGCATTGTTACCACCACCCGCGCAATCAATTATTGTTAAATTGTATTGTCTATATATGTATATGTTGCGAAAGCTACTAACAGTTAATGTTCGTGACTGCATAGAAATTGTGCAGCCGACATTTCCAGTCAAGTTCAATGTATGCAAGACTGCTAGAGGTGAGAGCCGCATATCTAAATTTGATTTCCATATATATTCAATGCGGTTTGATCCTCGATAGTCAGTTTGCCGTCGTACTCTGATGATGATCATGGAAGGTCGAAACGCGTCAGTGCGTTGCGGCTGGCGGTAGTTCTTGTTATGTTGTTCGAAGACTGGTTAAATACAATGGGGTTGGTGTTTACTTCAAGCTCGCAAACTTGATTTAAAGCATTGTTACCACCACCCGCGCAATCAATTATTGTTAAATTGTATTGTCTATATATGTATATGTTGCGAAAGCTACTAACAGTTAATGTTCGTGACTGCATAGAAATTGTGCAGCCGACATTTCCAGTCAAGTTCAATGTATGCAAGACTGCTAGAGGTGAGAGCCGCATATCTAAATTTGATTTCCATATATATTCAATGCGGTTTGATCCTCGATAGTCAGTTTGCCGTCGTACTCTGATGATGATCATGGAAGGTCGAAACGCGTCAGTGCGTTGCGGCTGGCGGTAGTTTTGTTATGTTGTTCGAAGACTGGTTAAATACAATGGGGTTGGTGTTTACTTCAAGCTCGCAAACTTGATTTAAAGCATTGTTACCACCACCCGCGCAATCAATTATTGTTAAATTGTATTGTCTATATATGTATATGTAGCGAAAGCTACTAACAGTTAATGTTCGTGACTGCATAGAAATTGTGCAGCCGACATTTCCAGTCAAGTTCAATGTATGCAAGACTGCTAGAGGTGAGAGCCGCATATCTAAATTTGATTTCCATATATATTCAATGCGGTTTGATCCTCGATAGTCAGTTTGCCGTCGTACTCTGATGATGATCATGGAAGGTCGAAACGCGTCAGTGCGTTGCGGCTGGCGGTAGTCTTGTTATGTTGTTCGAAGACTGGTTAAATACAATGGGGTTGGTGTTTACTTCAAGCTCGCAAACTTGATTTAAAGCATTGTTACCACCACCCGCGCAATCAATTATTGTTAAATTGTATTGTCTATATATGTATATGTAGCGAAAGCTACTAACAGTTAATGTTCGTGACTGCATAGAAATTGTGCAGCCGACATTTCCAGTCAAGTTCAATGTATGCAAGACTGCTAGAGGTGAGAGCCGCATATCTAAATTTGATTTCCATATATATTCAATGCGGTTTGATCCTCGATAGTCAGTTTGCCGTCGTACTCTGATGATGATCATGGAAGGTCGAAACGCGTCAGTGCGTTGCGGCTGGCGGTAGTTTTGTTATGTTGTTCGAAGACTGGTTAAATACAATGGGGTTGGTGTTTACTTCAAGCTCGCAAACTTGATTTAAAGCATTGTTACCACCACCCGCGCAATCAATTATTGTTAAATTGTATTGTCTATATATGTATATGTAGCGAAAGCTACTAACAGTTAATGTTCGTGACTGCATAGAAATTGTGCAGCCGACATTTCCAGTCAAGTTCAATGTATGCAAGACTGCTAGAGGTGAGAGCCGCATATCTAAATTTGATTTCCATATATATTCAATGCGGTTTGATCCTCGATAGTCAGTTTGCCGTCGTACTCTGATGATGATCATGGAAGGTCGAAACGCGTCAGTGCGTTGCGGCTGGCGGTAGTCTTGTTATGTTGTTCGAAGACTGGTTAAATACAATGGGGTTGGTGTTTACTTCAAGCTCGCAAACTTGATTTAAAGCATTGTTACCACCACCCGCGCAATCAATTATTGTTAAATTGTATTGTCTATATATGTATATGTTGCGAAAGCTACTAACAGTTAATGTTCGTGACTGCATAGAAATTGTGCAGCCGACATTTCCAGTCAAGTTCAATGTATGCAAGACTGCTAGAGGTGAGAGCCGCATATCTAAATTTGATTTCCATATATATTCAATGCGGTTTGATCCTCGATAGTCAGTTTGCCGTCGTACTCTGATGATGATCATGGAAGGTCGAAACGCGTCAGTGCGTTGCGGCTGGCGGTAGTTTTGTTATGTTGTTCGAAGACTGGTTAAATACAATGGGGTTGGTGTTTACTTCAAGCTCGCAAACTTGATTTAAAGCATTGTTACCACCACCCGCGCAATCAATTATTGTTAAATTGTATTGTCTATATATGTATATGTGGCGAAAGCTACTAACAGTTAATGTTCGTGACTGCATAGAAATTGTGCAGCCGACATTTCCAGTCAAGTTCAATGTATGCAAGACTGCTAGAGGTGAGAGCCGCATATCTAAATTTGATTTCCATATATATTCAATGCGGTTTGATCCTCGATAGTCAGTTTGCCGTCGTACTCTGATGATGATCATGGAAGGTCGAAACGCGTCAGTGCGTTGCGGCTGGCGGTAGTTTTGTTATGTTGTTCGAAGACTGGTTAAATACAATGGGGTTGGTGTTTACTTCAAGCTCGCAAACTTGATTTAAAGCATTGTTACCACCACCCGCGCAATCAATTATTGTTAAATTGTATTGTCTATATATGTATATGTGGCGAAAGCTACAAACAGTTAATGTTCGTGACTGCATAGAAATTGTGCAGCCGACATTTCCAGTCAAGTTCAATGTATGCAAGACTGCTAGAGGTGAGAGCCGCATATCTAAATTTGATTTCCATATATATTCAATGCGGTTTGATCCTCGATAGTCAGTTTGCCGTCGTACTCTGATGATGATCATGGAAGGTCGAAACGCGTCAGTGCGTTGCGGCTGGCGGTAGTTTTGTTATGTTGTTCGAAGACTGGTTAAATACAATGGGGTTGGTGTTTACTTCAAGCTCGCAAACTTGATTTAAAGAATTGTTACCACCACCCGCGCAATCAATTATTGTTAAATTGTATTGTCTATATATGTATATGTGGCGAAAGCTACTAACAGTTAATGTTCGTGACTGCATAGAAATTGTGCAGCCGACATTTCCAGTCAAGTTCAATGTATGCAAGACTGCTAGAGGTGAGAGCCGCATATCTAAATTTGATTTCCATATATATTCAATGCGGTTTGATCCTCGATAGTCAGTTTGCCGTCGTACTCTGATGATGATCATGGAAGGTCGAAACGCGTCAGTGCGTTGCGGCTGGCGGTAGTTTTGTTATGTTGTTCGAAGACTGGTTAAATACAATGGGGTTGGTGTTTACTTCAAGCTCGCAAACTTGATTTAAAGAATTGTTACCACCACCCGCGCAATCAATTATTGTTAAATTGTATTGCCTATATATGTATATGTGGCGAAAGCTGCTAACAGTTAATGTTCGTGACTGCATAGAAATTGTGCAGCCGACATTTCCAGTCAAGTTCAATGTATGCAAGACTGCTAGAGGTGAGAGCCGCATATCTAAATTTGATTTCCATATATATTCAATGCGGTTTGATCCTCGATAGTCAGTTTGCCGTCGTACTCTGATGATGATCATGGAAGGTCGAAACGCGTCAGTGCGTTGCGGCTGGCGGTAGTTTTGTTATGTTGTTCGAAGACTGGTTAAATACAATGGGGTTGGTGTTTACTTCAAGCTCGCAAACTTGATTTAAAGCATTGTTACCACCACCCGCGCAATCAATTATTGTTAAATTGTATTGTCTATATATGTATATGTGGCGAAAGCTACTAACAGTTAATGTTCGTGACTGCATAGAAATTGTGCAGCCGACATTTCCAGTCAAGTTCAATGTATGCAAGACTGCTAGAGGTGAGAGCCGCATATCTAAATTTGATTTCCATATATATTCAATGCGGTTTGATCCTCGATAGTCAGTTTGCCGTCGTACTCTGATGATGATCATGGAAGGTCGAAACGCGTCAGTGCGTTGCGGCTGGCGGTAGTTTTGTTATGTTGTTCGAAGACTGGTTAAATACAATGGGGTTGGTGTTTACTTCAAGCTCGCAAACTTGATTTAAAGAATTGTTACCACCACCCGCGCAATCAATTATTGTTAAATTGTATTGTCTATATATGTATATGTAGCGAAAGCTACTAACAGTTAATGTTCGTGACTGCATAGAAATTGTGCAGCCGACATTTCCAGTCAAGTTCAATGTATGCAAGACTGCTAGAGGTGAGAGCCGCATATCTAAATTTGATTTCCATATATATTCAATGCGGTTTGATCCTCGATAGTCAGTTTGCCGTCGTACTCTGATGATGATCATGGAAGGTCGAAACGCGTCAGTGCGTTGCGGCTGGCGGTAGTTTTGTTATGTTGTTCGAAGACTGGTTAAATACAATGGGGTTGGTGTTTACTTCAAGCTCGCAAACTTGATTTAAAGCATTGTTACCACCACCCGCGCAATCAATTATTGTTAAATTGTATTGTCTATATATGTATATGTGGCGAAAGCTGCAAACAGTTAATGTTCGTGACTGCATAGAAATTGTGCAGCCG
This sequence comes from Eudiplozoon nipponicum, assembly GCA_029291075.1. Lineage (NCBI taxonomy): Eukaryota > Metazoa > Platyhelminthes > Monogenea > Mazocraeidea > Diplozoidae > Eudiplozoon > Eudiplozoon nipponicum. Next base: position 18,158 of record JAQBSW010008207.1, on the reverse strand, counting down.
ACATTTCCAGTCAAGTTCAATGTATGCAAGACTGCTAGAGGTGAGAGCCGCATATCTAAATTTGATTTCCATATATATTCAATGCGGTTTGATCCTCGATAGTCAGTTTGCCGTCGTACTCTGATGATGATCATGGAAGGTCGAAACGCGTCAGTGCGTTGCGGCTGGCGGTAGTTTTGTTATGTTGTTCGAAGACTGGTTAAATACAATGGGGTTGGTGTTTACTTCAAGCTCGCAAACTTGATTTAAAGCATTGTTACCACCACCCGCGCAATCAATTATTGTTAAATTGTATTGTCTATATATGTATATGTGGCGAAAGCTGCAAACAGTTAATGTTCGTGACTGCATAGAAATTGTGCAGCCGACATTTCCAGTCAAGTTCAATGTATGCAAGACTGCTAGAGGTGAGAGCCGCATATCTAAATTTGATTTCCATATATATTCAATGCGGTTTGATCCTCGATAGTCAGTTTGCCGTCGTACTCTGATGATGATCATGGAAGGTCGAAACGCGTCAGTGCGTTGCGGCTGGCGGTAGTTTTGTTATGTTGTTCGAAGACTGGTTAAATACAATGGGGTTGGTGTTTACTTCAAGCTCGCAAACTTGATTTAAAGCATTGTTACCACCACCCGCGCAATCAATTATTGTTAAATTGTATTGTCTATATATGTATATGTGGCGAAAGCTGCTAACAGTTAATGTTCGTGACTGCATAGAAATTGTGCAGCCGACATTTCCAGTCAAGTTCAATGTATGCAAGACTGCTAGAGGTGAGAGCCGCATATCTAAATTTGATTTCCATATATATTCAATGCGGTTTGATCCTCGATAGTCAGTTTGCCGTCGTACTCTGATGATGATCATGGAAGGTCGAAACGCGTCAGTGCGTTGCGGCTGGCGGTAGTTTTGTTATGTTGTTCGAAGACTGGTTAAATACAATGGGGTTGGTGTTTACTTCAAGCTCGCAAACTTGATTTAAAGCATTGTTACCACCACCCGCGCAATCAATTATTGTTAAATTGTATTGTCTATATATGTATATGTGGCGAAAGCTGCAAACAGTTAATGTTCGTGACTGCATAGAAATTGTGCAGCCGACATTTCCAGTCAAGTTCAATGTATGCAAGACTGCTAGAGGTGAGAGCCGCATATCTAAATTTGATTTCCATATATATTCAATGCGGTTTGATCCTCGATAGTCAGTTTGCCGTCGTACTCTGATGATGATCATGGAAGGTCGAAACGCGTCAGTGCGTTGCGGCTGGCGGTAGTTTTGTTATGTTGTTCGAAGACTGGTTAAATACAATGGGGTTGGTGTTTACTTCAAGCTCGCAAACTTGATTTAAAGCATTGTTACCACCACCCGCGCAATCAATTATTGTTAAATTGTATTGTCTATATATGTATATGTGGCGAAAGCTACTAACAGTTAATGTTCGTGACTGCATAGAAATTGTGCAGCCGACATTTCCAGTCAAGTTCAATGTATGCAAGACTGCTAGAGGTGAGAGCCGCATATCTAAATTTGATTTCCATATATATTCAATGCGGTTTGATCCTCGATAGTCAGTTTGCCGTCGTACTCTGATGATGATCATGGAAGGTCGAAACGCGTCAGTGCGTTGCGGCTGGCGGTAGTTTTGTTATGTTGTTCGAAGACTGGTTAAATACAATGGGGTTGGTGTTTACTTCAAGCTCGCAAACTTGATTTAAAGCATTGTTACCACCACCCGCGCAATCAATTATTGTTAAATTGTATTGTCTATATATGTATATGTGGCGAAAGCTACTAAACAGTTAATGTTCGTGACTGCATAGAAATTGTGCAGCCGACATTTCCAGTCAAGTTCAATGTATGCAAGACTGCTAGAGGTGAGAGCCGCATATCTAAATTTGATTTCCATATATATTCAATGCGGTTTGATCCTCGATAGTCAGTTTGCCGTCGTACTCTGATGATGATCATGGAAGGTCGAAACGCGTCAGTGCGTTGCGGCTGGCGGTAGTTTTGTTATGTTGTTCGAAGACTGGTTAAATACAATGGGGTTGGTGTTTACTTCAAGCTCGCAAACTTGATTTAAAGCATTGTTACCACCACCCGCGCAATCAATTATTGTTAAATTGTATTGTCTATATATGTATATGTGGCGAAAGCTACAAACAGTTAATGTTCGTGACTGCATAGAAATTGTGCAGCCGACATTTCCAGTCAAGTTCAATGTATGCAAGACTGCTAGAGGTGAGAGCCGCATATCTAAATTTGATTTCCATATATATTCAATGCGGTTTGATCCTCGATAGTCAGTTTGCCGTCGTACTCTGATGATGATCATGGAAGGTCGAAACGCGTCAGTGCGTTGCGGCTGGCGGTAGTTTTGTTATGTTGTTCGAAGACTGGTTAAATACAATGGGGTTGGTGTTTACTTCAAGCTCGCAAACTTGATTTAAAGCATTGTTACCACCACCCGCGCAATCAATTATTGTTAAATTGTATTGTCTATATATGTATATGTGGCGAAAGCTGCAAACAGTTAATGTTCGTGACTGCATAGAAATTGTGCAGCCGACATTTCCAGTCAAGTTCAATGTATGCAAGACTGCTAGAGGTGAGAGCCGCATATCTAAATTTGATTTCCATATATATTCAATGCGGTTTGATCCTCGATAGTCAGTTTGCCGTCGTACTCTGATGATGATCATGGAAGGTCGAAACGCGTCAGTGCGTTGCGGCTGGCGGTAGTTTTGTTATGTTGTTCGAAGACTGGTTAAATACAATGGGGTTGGTGTTTACTTCAAGCTCGCAAACTTGATTTAAAGCATTGTTACCACCACCCGCGCAATCAATTATTGTTAAATTGTATTGTCTATATATGTATATGTAGCGAAAGCTACTAACAGTTAATGTTCGTGACTGCATAGAAATTGTGCAGCCGACATTTCCAGTCAAGTTCAATGTATGCAAGACTGCTAGAGGTGAGAGCCGCATATCTAAATTTGATTTCCATATATATTCAATGCGGTTTGATCCTCGATAGTCAGTTTGCCGTCGTACTCTGATGATGATCATGGAAGGTCGAAACGCGTCAGTGCGTTGCGGCTGGCGGTAGTTTTGTTATGTTGTTCGAAGACTGGTTAAATACAATGGGGTTGGTGTTTACTTCAAGCTCGCAAACTTGATTTAAAGCATTGTTACCACCACCCGCGCAATCAATTATTGTTAAATTGTATTGTCTATATATGTATATGTGGCGAAAGCTACTAACAGTTAATGTTCGTGACTGCATAGAAATTGTGCAGCCGACATTTCCAGTCAAGTTCAATGTATGCAAGACTGCTAGAGGTGAGAGCCGCATATCTAAATTTGATTTCCATATATATTCAATGCGGTTTGATCCTCGATAGTCAGTTTGCCGTCGTACTCTGATGATGATCATGGAAGGTCGAAACGCGTCAGTGCGTTGCGGCTGGCGGTAGTTTTGTTATGTTGTTCGAAGACTGGTTAAATACAATGGGGTTGGTGTTTACTTCAAGCTCGCAAACTTGATTTAAAGAATTGTTACCACCACCCGCGCAATCAATTATTGTTAAATTGTATTGCCTATATATGTATATGTGGCGAAAGCTGCAAACAGTTAATGTTCGTGACTGCATAGAAATTGTGCAGCCGACATTTCCAGTCAAGTTCAATGTATGCAAGACTGCTAGAGGTGAGAGCCGCATATCTAAATTTGATTTCCATATATATTCAATGCGGTTTGATCCTCGATAGTCAGTTTGCCGTCGTACTCTGATGATGATCATGGAAGGTCGAAACGCGTCAGTGCGTTGCGGCTGGCGGTAGTTTTGTTATGTTGTTCGATGACTGGTTAAATACAATGGGATTGGTGTTTACTTCAAGCTCGCAAACTTGATTTAAAGAATTGTTACCACCACCCGCGCAATCAATTATTGTTTAAATTGTATTGCCTATATATGTATATGTGGCGAAAGCTGCAAACAGTTAATGTTCGTGACTGCATAGAAATTGTGCAGCCGACATTTCCAGTCAAGTTCAATGTATGCAAGACTGCTAGAGGTGAGAGCCGCATATCTAAATTTGATTTCCATATATATTCAATGCGGTTTGATCCTCGATAGTCAGTTTGCCGTCGTACTCTGATGATGATCATGGAAGGTCGAAACGCGTCAGTGCGTTGCGGCTGGCGGTAGTTTTGTTATGTTGTTCGAAGACTGGTTAAATACAATGGGGTTGGTGTTTACTTCAAGCTCGCAAACTTGATTTAAAGCATTGTTACCACCACCCGCGCAATCAATTATTGTTAAATTGTATTGTCTATATATGTATATGTGGCGAAAGCTGCAAACAGTTAATGTTCGTGACTGCATAGAAATTGTGCAGCCGACATTTCCAGTCAAGTTCAATGTATGCAAGACTGCTAGAGGTGAGAGCCGCATATCTAAATTTGATTTCCATATATATTCAATGCGGTTTGATCCTCGATAGTCAGTTTGCCGTCGTACTCTGATGATGATCATGGAAGGTCGAAACGCGTCAGTGCGTTGCGGCTGGCGGTAGTTTTGTTATGTTGTTCGAAGACTGGTTAAATACAATGGGGTTGGTGTTTACTTCAAGCTCGCAAACTTGATTTAAAGAATTGTTACCACCACCCGCGCAATCAATTATTGTTAAATTGTATTGTCTATATATGTATATGTTGCGAAAGCTGCAAACAATTAATGTTCGTAAATGCATAAAAATTGTGCAGCCGTCATTTCCAGTCAAGTTCAATGTATGCAAGACTGCTAGAGGTGAGAGCCGCATATCTAAATTTGATTTCCATATATATTCAATGTGGTTTGATCCTCGATAGTCAGTTTGCCGTCGTACACTGATGATGATCATGGAAGGTCGAAACGCGTCAGTGCGTTGCGGCTGGCGGTAGTTTTGTTATGTTTTTTGACGACTGGTTAAATACAGTAGGATTGGTGTTTACTTCAACCTCGCAAACTTGATTTAAAGAATTGTTATCACCACCCGCGCAATCAATTATTGTTTAAATTGTGTTGCCTATATATGTATATGTGGCGAAAGCTGCAAACAGTTTATGTTCGTGAATGCATAGAAATTGTGCAGCCGACATTTCCAGTCAAGTTCAGTGTATTTGAGACTGCTAGAGGTGAGAGCCGCATATCTAAATTTGATTTCCATATATATTCAATGCGGTTTGATCCTCCATAGTCAGTTTGCTGTGGTACTCTGATGATGATCGTGGAAGGTCGAAACGCGTCAGTTCGTTGCGGCTGGCGGTAGTTTTGTTATGTTTTTTGACGACTGGTTAAATACAATAGGATTGGTGTTTACTTCAAGCTCACAAACTTGATTTAAAGAATAAAAGCTGTTCGGTAATTTTCCAAATGATATACTTTATTTTCCGGACTAAAAGATGTACTTATAAATAGTAATTTTCCTTAAGCTCGAAACGAATGTGTATATGTGACTATACCTTTCATTCATGCTGACTTCGGTTCATCCTTCTGGTTATATTAGAAATAATTTGTTACTATGTGCACAACACCTAGTAAACAACTGCATATAAATCAGTTCACTGCAACAACAGTATGTAACTGTTATATATTTAATTGATTAATGACATGTTTACCGGGAAAATTGTCAACTGATATCAACCAAGGCCAGATTGTATGGATTTACTGGAGTAATATGTGTTCAGAATTAGTAGTAATTCTAAATTTTGGTGAACTTTAGCCTACATTATAATCCATTTATTATAATCAAGGTTGCGAAATTCATATAAACACCAGGCCCATTAAGTACATTCATTTGTCAGTATAAACTAATAATTGTATAGTTTAGAAAAGGCAATTCATCCAGTAGACCGGATTCGTCCTTATTAGGAACTCATCAAGTACTGGTCAGAATTTTCCGCGGACTGGGCTCGAACATTGGCCTTTTTTTTAGAATCTGGTGCTCTAACCACTGTGTTGGTACCATGTACTTTTTTGGTACCATAATGTTAGTATTTGGTATTGACACAATAGCCAGTGTTGGTATCCTTTGCAGGCTCGGAATATGTTACATATATAGCGATTTGGCTTTGAAGTCGTATTGTCGAAGACTTTATATGAAGTTGGCTTCTCTGCTGATGGTATACATTCATCTAGGGGATTGTACCTTCCAATTGTCCCACATTCCGCACCCAAATGTATAGTGGGTAAATGACGTAATACGCGCTGCCACTGATGAGTCGCCAATAAGCACGAAACAAACGTTATCATGAGATTACTCGTTCCGTTCATGCTGACTGGTTTACCTTTCTGGTCCTATTTAAACTACTATTTGTAACTACATGCGCAATACCTAATACACAATTGTAAAAAGAATAAAAAATGGTTGCTTAAATTTTTATAACGTATGCCGTATTTTCCGGACTATAAAACGCAATTTTAACAAGTAATTTCACTAAAAAATTGTCAATGCGTTGGTCTGTGAAATAAACCTGGCGTATGAGAAATATTAAATGAAATATTATCAATAGCTGAAATTCTACTTAGTACTATTCTGTTTTGCTGTAATACATTTCATTATAAACCTCATTAGCGTTTATGTTAACGATCTCCAGAATTGTATTTTGTCTGTTTTATCTACCAGTCACTAGTAACTATTTCATCACTTCAATGTAGGTGCCTACATTACTTACTTAACTTTCGTGTTATTTTGTTTAATAATTAGAATTTTGTTCGAAATATGCCTTACAATCCGATGCGGTTTATGTGTGACAAATTAACCTTATGGTCCGGAATATACGATATATATATATATGGCGATATGTGCAAAAATATTATTTTCCTGACTGCATATAATTAAAGCATTCATAACTTCCAGTAAAATACAATTTATGGAGAAAATTAGGCTTGATAGCCAAAATAGGACAATCTTTTATTGCACAGGTAACGACGAAAATTATTTCAATGAAGTGTACCAGCTTTTAAAAAAACACCAATCCCAGTGTATTTAACTGGTCGAAAAACATAGCAAAACTAACTTCAGTTACACATACTGACGCGTTTCTACCTTCCATGATAATCATCAGAGTAAGACGACAAAATGACCAGCGAGGATCAAACCGAAATACATATGTTTCGAAAGCCAAATTAGATAGTCAAATCTCCGATTATTCGTATCTTATGCATCCTCGTTGGTCAGTTTGACTTTCTGCTCTAATGATTATCACTGAAAGTGTTTTAGTACTCTTTAGTATGGTGGCGTAATATTTTAAGCGTTTTCTAAATCGGACTTGCAGATATAATCAAAATACCATTTATGAGATGATCTACCTACTATCTAAGATGTTATTATTCCTTCAATGAACTTGTCCTTCAATAAATCAGTCGGTTACTACGCCAATCAATCAGCTTAACTGGAATTTAGACATTTAACAGTTCAGTTTCTCAATTAAATAGTTAAGTTTCTTCTTACTCACCTGTCTGATGATAGATATTTAAAGCAGCCAAATGTTGATCGATTCCAGCTCATAGTTCTGATTATAAGTACGCTTACACGTTTTGTGCTACAATACGATTCAAAATAGCATAAATTATTTTCACTTACACTTTCAAATTATTAATGCATATTTTCACTTCTTACTAATTGTCTAATCTTTTTTACAATTATGCAGATACGCGACAGGTGACGACGACTGGATTTGAAACCAATTTAACCTCGATTTATCAGCATCAGAACAGCTCGACAGGGAACAATAACGGAAGTGAATCTTCTAACAAAAATTATCCGCACTTGCAGAGAGGTGACTATCAAAATATTAAGCAGAAGAACTTGAATGGGAATAGACGCAGACTAAAGCCAACTGTTGCTGGCATGAAAATGTTCAATCTGTCAATATAGCGTGCCTGTGTACAGGACTAACCTTAAAAAGGCCCTTTTGTAGCTTCGACCATTGCACCATTAATGTTAATGAGGAATTCTACTTATGCGAGAAATGAAGATTACCGGAGCATCCCACTCATAAGAGTAACTATTGTGCCTCGTAGAATGAATATTTTTTATTTTTCACTGTTGTTCAAAATTGAGCATGGTTTGACCATGCGATGTACAGTTATACAGTGCAAAATCTTTTATACTGGTTAAATGTTATTTCATTTGAAGCATTGCAATATGGCAAGTTGTTGATTTTTAAAACGGTTAAAACCACTGAATTTAATTTATATTTCTAAAATTTGGTATATAGATGTAAGTATAATGGAAGAATTCGATTATGCCCATGTTGTCAGTATGTACAAAGCATTGTTATATATATATATATATATATATATATATATATATATATATATATATATATATATATGTTAAGTATATATTCCAAGAATTGCGTAAGATGATATGTACAGTCCATTTGTTGAGCCATAGTATCATTCTTTTGTAGAAAGTTCTCAGGAACTAGGAATGCGATCGAGATCCCAAGTATTGTCTTTCGCTTTAAAATCACAAAATCAAATCAAACCTATTAATACTTTTGCCTATTTGTATGTAATAATTGGTTTTCCAGGCAATCTGAATGCACACAAAAGTAGTTTATATGACTTGTTTGGCCACAATCACAATTTCAAATGCAATCCATTAATTAAACAATGGTTGCGTCAATCGTGGAATACTCTTCAGCTAAATGCAAGCTGTAAATGCAGAAATGTTTAAAACGATTGACCTGGACATCGTTGCATTAGCGAAGTGGTGATAATTTTGGGCTATCGTCTGAAGATTTAATGTTGGGACCTATTCTATCAGTCCTAGCCTCTATTGACGTCTTGCTTAATATGTAATAAAGGGTTTTCGTGTAGATAACTCAATCTTAAATCTAATATTCTTCGAAGTATTTGCCAAAGGTCCAATTGGATTTGTCACTTTGTTAACTTGAGAAACAAATGACTTCATATTATATTCGAGTTGTTGTGCAAATTTCTTTTTTAATCATGTATAAAGCATGAATTTTAACGCTGAAAAGATGTAAACAATCCTAGCGTATTTTTTTCTTAAATATGAAGTTTATTTCTAAAAATGAATTGTGTCGATCAGCTAGAATGTACATTTTGAATCAGGGTTTTCATACTTTTATATACTCTTCTGTTTTACTAACAAACTTACAGCAGTAAAGAGTCTTCAGATGAAAGTTGGAAGAATTTGCCAGATTTTTTAGTGTATCAGTCATTAAAATTAATATTCGTAAAATATTTATACTAGGGCTAGTTGAATTGTGAAAATTATAATCGGTATCTTGACATGGTTGGTACATGTTTGGGAAATTTTGTTATGTGTTCTTATATATGAATTGACGACGCACTGTGAATCAATTCATGCACGGTTTGGTCTACCGGTGCTTGAGTTCAAAAACGTCTAGGGGACTGCATGGCTTGGTCAACTATGTAGTAAATTTTAGACATTCTATATGTTCCTGTTCATTAGTAGCCAGTAGGTAAAATCTGAATGCGTCAATGCAATGAATCCTTGCGTTCATGCTGAATTTGACATACCCGCCCGGTTCTACATGAACCAACAGTTCATAGGGTAAGTCGCAGACAAGGCTCTGTTTGTCTGATAGAACCGAATTCGTACACTTAATAATGAACGAATCAGGGTTCCCTGGACTAAGTATTTGTTCATTTACTTTGTCGTCGACACTCATAACCAGACAGTTAACAACAAACTTGAACGCTAAAGACTCGTATTTATTAAGCATGTTGCGAAGAGGTTCTGTCAATGAAATCTGGGTGTCTACATTGTTCAATTCAACAAAATGGCCAATCTTTTTTCGTTCAGTTCATCTAGTTACTCAGTAACCTGGTTTGAAAAATCGAGACAACCAATGGCCTGCATTGGTTAATTTTAAATCTGCAACAAAAGAACTATTGAATAACAGTTGAAGTTGGCGTGTGTCGTTTGAGTGCTTTGTATACGCTTAATGATGTGGTGGTTCACACTGGTGCATTCTAAGCAAACTGCTCGCGAAAGTACTGGAAATAGAGCATTCAGAAAACAAATTGGCGCATATAGCGGAACGGAAGTGGACACCAACTACCGGTATTGTCAAAAAGCCTCATCGTTACAGTCAAGGCACTTTTTCACTTCAAGAAACGGCGCTATTAGAAGTCGGCGGAACTGCTTGTTCGAGAACTGCCGTTTCAACGTTCAGTTAAAGATTTTAAGACTGATCTTCGGTTCCTGAGCTCTCCCGTTTCAGATTAACGGGAAGCCAGTGTCTTGTTGCGTGTTTCTAACTCGCGAGTGTGTCCTCAAGTTACATTTTTAGTCACATTTTTGATTGAACTAAAATCAGGTATCTGGTTTAATTCATTATGATAGGAATTACTTGTAAGATTTTAGTCGACATCCACTAATTTAAGGGAAAGCCAAGAACGACGACCGGTGACACTCAATTCTTTGCGTTTAAGCCGGGACTCCTGTTATTATACGCAGAGTAAACATTCAGGTGTGTTCAATGCTCCTTCAGGTGCCGATTTCGGAGGCAGTTGTATTTTTCTATATATGCCGGCATTTTTTTAAGTGCCCTGCACGAACGACTGTGATCTGCATAAATGATTTGCTAGAGTCACCTCTTTCAATGGCAACAGTGTTTCTAATTGTTTTTGTAGTATGTCTCGAATTCAATTGGTTGGTATGTTAATCTACAGGTTTTTCCAAAGCCTGCTGCTTTTGCATTTTTTGTACGGCCTTGGGTTCACTCCAAAATAAATACCAATCCGATTTTATATAACCAGTGACAAAGCATAGCAAAACTATCGTCAGTCGCAAACTTTATTTAAACATTTAATTTCATCACCCGTGCGAGGAATGATTTCTCAGAAAAGAAAAGCATACTTTGTTAAACGTCTCCTGTAATTTTATTTGTATTTTAGTAATATCTTGCTTTGCATTGTTTATACTTTTTATGGAATTTCCTTTTAACACGTAAAAATGGCATGCTAATTTTTAACTACTCTACCGGGGGCAATTGTGCTGAAATTTAAATTCTCGTTTCTCTATTTCTTTTTTTCCAATTATAGTGTGATTGCCCCATCATAAAGGCAACTATGATGATGCCATTTTTGTCAAATTTGTGCTGACGACTATATTAATTCTGCTACGGAAGATCAAGTTTAAAGAATTAGTTAATTGTGAATTTTAGCTTTACTAGTTCTTGATTAATGAAATTCTTTATTACTGATCGCCTTCATATTTTTTGTCTCCTCATTCTAATCATCATAAATAGCATCACACTACAATGACTTACTGAAGATTTATTTGTCTGGCACGAAAAAGACAATTTTATCGCTAGTTTCTGTTGGCGCATATTCGATATCGTGGAAACGACGTATATAGACGTTTATGCTTGTCAGTGCCATCAATTGATGACTGTTCAGTCCGTGGTATTTTGCGGAAAGGACACCTCTTTCATATATATTGTTTGCTCTTTTTGTAGAATAAGTTCGGTTTTCGTCATCCATCTGTTAATGCAATTTATGTTTAAATCAAATTTTGAAGCGGATCATTTAACGATTGAGTTTTGTGTAGCTCTGTTGCAAGTTATTTTTGCAGGCTTTTTTTTACCTCCAGAGTTATTGCATTGTATGTACATCCCAGACGAAATCGCAAGAAATGATGTGCTGAGATAAGAGCAAACAAATTACTCAATTTAATGTTTAAGAAATTCTCACCTTTACGCATTTGTGTTCGGAGCACTTTATTTAGAAAAAGAAGGATATTTCTAGTTCACTGTGAACATGTGGTGTAATCCAATTGACACTTACGTTTCTTGATCAATGACCACTCATCATGGGGTGCAGGCACTACGCCCAAGACTCACTTTACACTTAGTTACATAAAATGAGAAAATCGACATTTATGGCTTCTACTGTTTAATGGCCAGTCAGTGCGAAACGATTGTCTGAATCTTGTTCAAACTGATTTTGGCATAAACCTTTGGTCCTGTATGAAATAAATACACACAGCCTAAGGCTTGCAGTAGGTGATAATTTCCATATTGAAGATCTAGGCCTAAGAGTTGTCCAATGTACTATTTAAAACACTGAAATTTAAATATGAAACAAAAATTCTACTTGTTTAACATTGGCGCACATATATTTGCTCTTCTGTGGTAATTTATCGAGGGGATTCTGCAAAAAAAGGTTGAGCGGGTTGACGCTTAACATTGAACTGTTTTTGGACGATAAGCGAAACTATATGATACGAAGGTAGATTTGCGCTTATCGGAGCGCATGATAACATATTGTGTGCAAAATAACATTTGCGTTGCCTGTACGTCTATTACTTAACATATCTTGCCGTGTGATAATTGCGAAACAACAATAAATCGCTTTCAAATTTTAGTTTAGGCCAGGTGTGTGAACATGCTTTTCTATTTGGCTTCTGTTGCTATAAATAGACGTTGTCAAGAATTGTGCAAACGAAAAGAATTTATCTTGCATTTTAATTACCATGGGATTTTCAAGCCCCTTGTAAAACGGTGCTCATTTAGGTTTACTTTATTCGAACTTTCTGGACTAATTCAATAAATTTCCAAATTTAGTTGAAAACTTATAGTTTATTTCTATATGAACGATGTGGAAGCGTTATTGCTACATAAAACGTAATAATATTGTTATTGAATTGTAGTTAAACAAACTAAAACTTTGGAGTGAACCAACTTAATGCTCCATTATCAGGCTTAGTTACTAGTGATTAGTTTACCTCATAAGGTCGAAATCCTCACCTATTGATGAGATTTATTGAAATCCTACTTCCTGTGTACAGTTTTCCATCACTAAAAGATTATCTCGTGGCTCTATAAATTTAGGATACCTCCTTTTAAATGCATATGGTGTCATTATAATAAAAATGGATAGGAATATAGAGGATAAGCCAATACAGCTTGCTAAGTTTCTTCTCTATATTTGTGATGAACTATGGACCGAAAAAAGCCAGTAATGATATGTGAAATATATCCCTTGGAAAGAGGAACTGAGAACTATCCTGTGTTAATCATAACACAGATCGGGTAATTATGCAATACCTAGTATAGTAATAAACAGTATTCCTATGTTACCTGGTCCTTGTTTTGCAAAACAGCCTTTTTTGCACACGTCAGACTTAATTTTTACAACTTGCCTTGTTAAATGAAGTATTTACGAGTGACCTCTTTGGTGGGGTAGGAGAGAAGATAGTGTGAATACATCGGTCGCAAAATTGTAGATGGTAAAATTCTCAAATTTAGTGAAATATTAAGCTTAATTTATCGAGAAGTAGTTAAAATAAATGAAGGTTAGAAAATAACATTAAAAATAATTACCTACTGAAAGAATGATTCCAATATTATTATCAAGTAAATTCGATGTTTAACATAAAGGTTTATTAATATGTTCAGGTATAGTTTTTAGTTCAGCCAGCATTACTCACTTGCACTTTTAGTTGAAAAATTCATCGTGTGAAGGTATACATTCATAATAAAACAGGCATTTATTAATAAGTGTTACACTTTATAAAGGGCCTAAGTTAGGTACGCTAATAAGTAATAAATGATGCATTTATAGGATAATCCCATGTTAAGTTAAGAGATGGTTATTTATTATTCCACCGCAATATGTAAATTAATCTTTATATCGCATTGTTATTCTTTTACTTGAGCAATTTTCCTTCGCTTCTAACCGTTGTTTAGTGCTTTGATACAAGACCAGCCTAGTGGTTGCATTAATTGTTTTCTCTCGATTTATCTTCGGTAGATTTTCTAAACAAACATATCGATTTATTACAATCACATTTTGATACGCGTCTAAGACCATCTCTGTTAATTGTATGTCCAGTCTCTACTGTAAGACGAGAAAGGTTTGATTTATTAACACTCCCATATTAGCATACAGTTCGCTATCCTCCTCATCTCAACTCAATTGATCACATGATTTCACCCACATACATAAACTTACAGTCGTTACTTGGAATTTCATACATTTCATATGTGTCTAACAGTCTTGAAAAACGTCCACACACACAGGCATGGTGTACGGATATTTAGTGAATCGTCAGATGTTTTAAGATCACTGCAATTTCACTTTGATGAGTGCACAGGTGCAGCATCTGGTTACTACCGAATCCAAAACAAACGAGAACACGTATACAAAGGCATGGCGAACGCTTATCTAATACATCGTCAAGAGGCGTTATTACATCACCCATTTCTGTTTTATTGGTGTACACATGCTGACACACACGCATACATGACACACACTTACTTGGTAAAAAAGGTTTGCTTAAGGAATAACCGCTGTCAGTTTTTAATATCAAATATATTCCTGCATCACATGGTTAAAATTTCTTAAATATGACACCCCTAAGTCCAAAATAGTATGTTTGATTCTTGGATGACTTATTAGTCATTTGAAATCACGAGAAGATAATGGAAGAAAATATGATGAATTTCATAAGTAAATTTAAGCATAATTAGAAATACAAGAAGTCAAATAAAACAAAAGAGGATCGGCGGTTCATGGTAATACTTGACTCCAAACTAAGTAGAAAAATAAAAACGATAGCATTGAAATACAATATACGTACCATTTTAAACCATACCCTTTCCGTAGGCTAAGACTAAATTTCCCAACCAAAAGGAGAAAATTGAACCGTTAGACACATCAGGAGTGTATGAAATGCCATGTAACGATTATAACCTTGTGTATATCGTTGAAATAATGTGCCCAGTTGAGAAAAGAGAGGAATATAGAACCGCATGCAAATATGGGCATGTTAATAGATCAGATCTTGCACGTCATACAGTAGACACTGGTCGTAGTAAATCGACAAGATTTGTTGTGGAATCCATTGAAACAGTCGTAGGAAAATCACTAGATTCGATTTGAAATATAGCACTAAATAATAGTAAGAAATGAAGGTTGCACGAATCAGAATCAGAAATTCGCTCAAGTAAAAGAATAAGAACGTTGGATTACCATTGACTTATAGAGGGCGGGGGATGAGTAAATAAGTATCTCTTAATTTATATTAGGATTACCTCACAATTTCAACCTTGATTATTTATCCCATTTTATATATTAACTTCGGTTCTTTATGTAGTGTAGCACACTTTAATAAACCTACGCGTGTTTTTATTTTAACTTTCTATTGTAATGAAACATTTTATCTTTATTTTTTTAATTTTTATTAACTCCTACTTATAGTCTGTGAATATTTTGCGACTGCGTATTCACAATATCTTCCCTTTTCCTTACCCGGATGCCACTTGTATATATATATATATATATATATATATATATATATATATATATATATATATATATATATATATATATATATATATATATATATTATTAAAATATATCTGACGTGCGCAAAGAGGAAACTGAAATTTGTCACTTAAGTTTCATTTTGATGAGTGATATAAATGTAGTTAATTATATGAAACTGATTACTGATCAGTGTTATACAAACTCCCACACGCACACACACACGCACAGGTGTGGTGTACGCTTATCTAATGAGTCGTCAGATATTCTGAGTAACATTGAAGACCGTGAATGCAAACACTACGAATCTGAATTTTTCAAAATTACCTGATCTGGGTTTTAAAAAACACAGGGCGGAGCTGCAGTTATTTCGCTTCTTTGAAGATGTTTCAGCGATTCTTGGCGGTCGCTTTCTTCATTTAACCCATCATTACAAGTTTTAAAAACAAAAAAATAAAGCGAGCGTAATATTTCCTATATTCATGTCAACAATACTTCAGATTGGCCTTTTACTAGATAGTTGCCTTGCACATGTGCGTGTTATGTTCATCGAACTAAATGAAACTTGAGTGGTTGAATTTACATTTAACATTTACGTGCATTAGACTATTTGTTTTATACTCACCATGTGAAATGACGTAACTCAGTTCGCCCTCGCGTTTTCGGGTGGGGAAACCCAATAAATCAGATACACTCATCATAACCTCATGCCAGAATAAGTGATAAAATTAGAAATCAAAACGAATCATACACATTTGACATTTCACTCAAACCATTCAAGTTGTAATTAGAATTGGCTTGTTTTATAACAGTTAGTAATATCAATAAATAGGCGCACGTCAGTTCTTAGATAGTTTCCGTGTACTGTAAAGTAACCAAACAGATGATAAAATGCACACAAACTGATACATGCATATATAGTTCACCAATTTTGTTTATGTTTATGTACAAATGTCTTTTTTTAGCTCAACTGGGAAAAGTAAATTTGAAAAATAACAACTATTGCTATGCAAAGTTCCCTATGATTTGCATTAAAAGCAGTAATACACTTGGTATGAATTGTGCGTTTTCTGAAAAATATAATCGGCCCTCGCAGAAGTATCGTTCCTTTTGCCAGCTTTGTGTAATCTAAAATGCTCGTGGCTTCGCTTCTTAAGCACTGAACAGCAATTGTATATCAATTAATTATCAATTTTGAGCTTCTCGATTGCAAGGAGTTGATCCTTTGCAGTTACGTTGAGCAGGTGCTTTGATAATGAGACACGTGTGTTCCTTCGGTTGGGTGCGACTTTGCTGCTTAATTTACAGCAATACCTTTCATCTTTAGAAACAACTAAACATTTAAAAATTGAAAAGCCTTGTGGGCGTATACTCACTACAATTCTCTTTTAGTCAGCACCAGAAGACGCGTGTTCTAATAAGGATTCTCCCAGTCGCCTACGCCTTAATATGATTCACAAAATTTACGATTTAGGTGCTGATTTACGTTGTACGCATATTTTAACGCTGTCTAGTTATTTAAAGTTGAATGGAGAAATTCGGTGGTGGATGTGATCCAGAATTGGTCAACTCCAATATATGTGACAGATAATGGACTACGTAACATGTCATTGATTAGCCTTATTTATTCTGCAAATCTAGATTGCAGAAGATTATATCCATTTCTTTGTCTCTTTTCCAAATAGTAGCATTAGGCTTAATAAGGTAGTTTGGTTTGTGTGTATCCATGATGTGTGGAGGGTAATCAATACGGAGAAGTGTATCGCACTTTAAAACCAAGTCCGTTATCAAGCAGTCAGACGAGTGAAAAAGCGTTGCTTTTACTAAATAAGTTTGGCATCAAGTTTTAAGGTTTAAATGTTGGGCAGTTAATGCTTACTTAGAAAAGGCGGTTTTATTCGATGGACCATTATGTTTAGGTATTTGCTATCTATCTATACATTCTCCATTCTCGGCTTCGTTGATTTCCCATGTGAAGAGTCCAACCTGGGAGCACCCATCAAACTTATCCAGCAGTTCTTCAGCATGTGGCGAGGCTGCCATGGCTTTAGATTAAATTAAAGAGAATCCAAAAATTGTTGGTATTCTTGAGACGATATTGAATGGCATTCCGGTCAGGATAATTTCACCAAATACTAAAACTAGTGTTTTCAATTCTAGGTGGAATTCAATCGATACCTTGATTGAGTATACTGAAAACGTGTGCATTCATACTGACGAGATATATTCTCGTGTTTACATACTGGAGCACACCAGAATTATGTTTGCACTATGTGCAAAACAACTGACATAATAGGAAAGTTTGATTATTTAAACGAACAATGGTTGGCCGGGCGGTGATAACAATTGTTGTAATCAAGGTTCCGATCTTGATATGCGCACCTGACCCATTAATTACTTACATATGTCAGTATAAACTAAGAATTGTATAGTGTAGAATTTCCCTTTCTACACTATACTGACATATGTGAGTAATTAATGGGTCAGGTGCTTATATCAAGATCGCAACTTTGATTAAAAATAAGTTTGCTGATTACTGGCTTCTATCCTATTACGTAAACTGTTTTAGAGCGTACCAGGTCAACTTCTACCATTATTGTCATCCGTAAGATATATTGGTATGAAATTCTTTATTCTTGAAAGAAATCTTCACTTATATGATTAATTATTCCCTAGTAACCTAAAAAATGATACCAGCTGTCATTTCGCAGGATAGTGTCAAAATTGAACTGAGTTTATATGTGCAAATCCATAGCTTTATCGGTATGTTATTTCCACAATAGCTTCAACATACACACACACACACGCACAGAGAAGTAGGCAATGTTTGTATTTT
>JAQBSW010008206.1:0-35653 GCA_029291075.1 Eudiplozoon nipponicum | reverse complement strand
TTAATACCTTTGAGGCTACAATTTACGTGTGAAATCTTTAAATCGTATTAGGCATATGTTATTGTACTCTATTTATAGCGGATAATGCAGAGACCAAACGGATTTAGTTTTCGTTAGAACTACTCAGCTTTTAACAAGTGTTAATATTCTATATCTTTTTATGCATGATTTGAACTCTTACAATAACACGTAAATATTGATAAAAAATCAAGTAATAGTTACCATAATTCTGCAACTACTCGATTAAATTTAGCATACAGTTGCCAGATTTCCGCTTTTGGCTTTGTTTACATAAACCAAATAATTGATGTAGAGATTAATAGATTGCATTTGCGTATATAATCTGGCGAAAATAATTCTCAAAAACGTTTATCTTTTCAGCAGGAGCACTATTTTATCGGCTCTTTTATACGCATCCTAAAGCTGCATTACTATTATACTAATCTATTCTAACAAATTCTCTATAGAATATTTATGCCTAATTATTAAATTAAGTATTTAATAAATAAATACGTTATTTAAACCAAACTCTTAACGCTTATTAAACAGGACAGTTAGTGCTATGTCAAGCTGTGCTACTACAACTAGCTCACAGTGAGTCGTGTTGTTGCATTTAGATCTTTGAATCATCCTAGTAGCTTATAATAAAATTTATGGAAATGCTAAAGCTGAATTTGGTAGCCGAAACTTTCTATAAACAGCAGACAATATTTAGTTTTAGGTTACCATTTCGAAGATAGACATTAAAGCCCTTTTTCCCAGTCGGTCACACCCAATATTTCATATGCATTCTTTTGATCTCGTCATTAGTTTTCTGCGTCGTCTTCTAATAAAATAACAACATTGCTGTTGGAAGACTTCCCAAATAACGATTATTCGGCCATTCCAACACCAGATAAGCGTATAATAGATTCAGTGCGACCATTTATCAGTTTCTGGTGATTGTTCAGTAAGAAAAATCGAAAAACTAAATTTTTGTGGCCTTGGGGCGTGGTGTCAGTCTTAAGTTTCAGACGCACTTGACGGTTGAGTGACGTTGTACACTTGACAAGAATAATGGCATAGCTTTAGTGCATCCGATTGCTGCAATTCGGTTTGAGATGACAATGATAACCATAGACACGTCTCTTCCATAAATTTCTTATTCATTAATTTCTTGAATTCTCTACGTTAACCTGAACAGTTGTGATCGTGTACACTCGTGAGGCCGGGTAATTCTTCCGCGATAGTAGCGGTGGTGAAGAAAGGAAATCGCTCTCGGTCAGGATGACTACCATTGATCGACTTGGAGCGAGCCTTTGTTCCGTTCATCCGAGACCTCAGAATCTGTATCATTGTGTAGAACACTTGTATCTTATGCAAGTGTTCTTGAATTATACACAAAAAAACTACCTCTTTAAACATTTAACCATTAATCGCGAATGATGTACTTTATTATAAGCTACCTGTATTGTGCGTTATGGATGTATGATTTTGCAAAACTTGATGAAATCAGTTGTCTCAAGGCAGAAGCATGCGATAAAAGTGATATGATTTACGACGATGCAGTGCATATGTTTCATTTGATGTTTAAGTAGGTAAAATTAAATTTGATAAATATTATTTACTCATAAAATTCATTGAAATTAGAAAAACACCAATCTTTTATTTCTTTTGCAAACCATTCAAACCAATGAGATTTTTAATTTTAAAAAAATTGTGAAAGAAAAAAAGTACAGGTCACAAAGTTTGTCTTATTTCGAGATTAAAGAGATTAATTAACTTCCAATAGAGGTATCGTTGCACACTTTCGTCTGAGTCTTTGGACCATTTTCTCATCTTGTGACTGTTTATCATCTGAACGCAATCGAAATATAGGCCAGATTGCACGCTTTTCTGTCTTTGGAAATCGGCAGAAAAATTCACACAGTCCACATATTGCGAGCTTTATGTGCTCACGATATCGCGTCTTCGTTGAATAGATTTTCCGTTCAATATCATTAAGAAAACTAATATGAGGCAAGAATGTGAGTATGGCCTAATACTCATTGTAGTTATGACGCTTATATTGATGAGAATGAAGGCAAAACAGAAAATGACGTGTAAACATTCTAAGCAAAAAAACAACAAATATTAGTATTAGCTACACAAAGCAATTAAAGTATTATTAGTTGGTCAGTCAAATAAAAAAAATATCAATGAACATATTTAAAAGGTAAATAAATAGGAAAAAAATATTTGTCTGACTGTGAATATATATATATATATATTATATATATATATATATAAATATATATATATATATATATATATATATATATATATAAATATATATATATATATATAAATATATATATATATATATAAAAATATATATATATATATATATATATATAATATATATATATATATATATATATATATATATATATATATCTAATTAACTGCCACTCACACATTTTTTACTTTCTTCCATAGTGCTATCTCTTTCTTATACGTTTTAGAGTGACAAAAGTTTTCAAATTTAACTTATTGCCATCTTCATAACTGTAATGGATTAATTTTGAGCTTAAAATAGGATTAACAAAATCCGCCTATATGAAACGTAACAAATATTAGATGAGCTATTTTTGAACATCTTTCCTTCACCTTTATGCAGTTGGTAATATTCGTTGATATTCGTATTAAGAAATTTTTTTCGGATTTTCTAAACATTTATTTAATAAAATGGTGTATTCGAATATATATATATATATATATATATATATATATATATATATATATATATAATGAGTGATTAATTATAGTCATTTATTTTAAAAATATTAGCAATTCGAAACAAGTAGGAAGCATCAAGCTGAGTTTTGATTACAAAAAGGAATAAAAATATGTCATACAGGTTAATTTTTTTTTAAATTAACAAGCTCGATATGAGATGGTTTTGAAAATAGGGAATTCAACTCTTGTCCTTTCAACATGGCACCTCACTATCATAGATGTATATAGATAAGATGCCAGTTGGGTTTTGAAAAAGGAGATTTGACTAAAATTATGATAGGTAGTTTTTATTGTCGTAGAATACGCTGGTGATGACGTCCTTGTGCATTATTGTCAAGATACCAACTTTTCTGGAAAAACCTTTGTTTCCTTTTTACTTTGATATATATTTTTAAAAACGTTTATCAATTCAAATCGTGATTTTCAAGGTTTTTCTGAACAATTAGGAAGAATCAGCTATATTACATGCAAAGGTAATAATGTAATCACGGCTGTCTTCGATAGACGAGTCTACAATATCACATAGAGGTAAACCAACTACCGTGTAAGCTTTAGAATCAAATCAGATTACTTTTGTTTCAAACAAAACACATTCAGCAAAATAACGCACCAAGTTTAGTTTTTTAAATCCATTTAGCGAGCTTGAGACAAACAATATTCCCATTATATCGTATCAGTCGAACATCATAACAAACCTATCGTTTTATTGCTGTCTTGATTCGATGCGATTTGTGATTAAGTAAAACTGGTTATCTGGATTTAAAGAACTGTTATCAACATCCGCAAATCAATGATGGATTATTTGCACACAGTATAATGTTTGCTTATATTTTGTTTCGATTTCTATTTATTTGTGACTTAGGTCAGCGTTCATATGCTGTAAAAACAATACCAACCCTCATATAAAAAAATATTATCATCCCTTCTTTGATATAAAAAATCTGAACGTTTGACGGGTATTAAAAATTAGACAAAAATAGCAATCGTTGTAATTCGTTGGCTTTAGAAAAATTCAAAAGAAAGCGGATTATTCAATAGGATAGTAAGACATATTCGACGTTTCAATACTTTTGAATATGATAATATTTAATTGAACTAGTCTTAAAAATTATAAATTGAACTTGTAGTTATTGAAAAATGAAGGGTTAACGTTCAAAAACAGTATAAAATGTAAATAGAAAAATATATAAGAGTAAAAATTACTTTAAATTCTACAGTCAATTTTCAAATATGGTATGGATTAATACATCTAATATTTAAGAGAATATATTGCCTTATAAAGGTAATGCTAAATTTTGAAATAATATATAACTAAATTTAGTTAAAGGGTGATCAATCATTAATTTGGCAAATATAGTCCATAGTATGAAACAGGATTCTTTGTTTTGTAAATTAAATGAGTAATTCCAATTAATGACGTGATCTACTATACATAAATATATATTTTTGTAGAAAAAATAAAAACACGAAATAAGGCGCTTGGTGTAGAATATTATTTTATAATTTATAAAAAATCTACTACAATATATTTCGTTGTGATCTCTAATCTTTTAATATTGATACGAAACGTAATACATAAAAATATGTTAGTGCTTTAAAATAAAATTGTGCGTGTGTGTATTTTTTGGTTGTCAATTACAATGTTTAAATTTACTGATACGTTTACCATTGAATTATTTACTGGTTCCATTAAAATTAGGCATAACCGTCTGAAAAAACAATTTTAAAATGCCTTAATATCTGGTTTTATTATGTAAAAAATTAACATTTTTGGTACTGAGCGGTTTTTTAAAACAAAGTTACAACAATTCGATTACCTTACTGAATTCTGAAAGTTGTATTTGGCACTTAACTTTGTTTCATGAAACAGTTAAAAACGGTCGCACTCTATAAGCACTTAAATTAACCGTCTGAGCAGCATACCTATAGATTTCTATGATGCCCGCTTGATGGGAAAATTTGGTTTTAAATTAGCAATATAATAGTAACAATTGATATTTTTGGGTTCCTTCTCTAGTGCTCATTCATGAGGACTCACTATGAAATCAGCATACGATCCTATGTGCGCTCAATAATTGCCGATTACGAACTTAAAGGGTTGTAGAAATACGAATTCGTGAAAAAACTGTTTCAGCCGAGGAAGCCCAATCCTTAAGCAAAATAAATAAAGAATACGAACGTTGTTATTTAGAGCTAACATTTCATCTGAAAATACTGAGAATTATGAAATGGTTCTCACTGGATATTACATGTATGAATGGTAATGATTGAAATGAGTACAAAATTATTTAAATTCCAAATTATTAGAGTTGCCAGGTTACGCAACTTTAACTGTTTTTTTTCTAACACACTTGTCGATAAAACAGTTCTTTATCTATCTGACTGCAAACACGTTTTCATGATCAACCGGTTTGCAAGGTTTATAAAAATTGCTTAAACCGTCAGATAGTCCGTGTATTAATTAATTTTATCAAATTTTTCAGATTGCCTCTTGTTAACTTTACAAAAGCGAAGCTGTTTTGAATGAAATTTTTCATTGCATTTATCACTGTATACAAAACATTAAGTCTTCAACATGACTATGCAAATGAATTAACCTAAATATGCGAAAGGTCCAAAACGATAGGAAAGAATACAGAACAATTAAACAATTGATTAAATCACGTTTTCGAGCTTGAAGTAAATACCAATCTCATTGTATTTAAACAGTCGTCGAACAACATAGCAAAACTACTGCCAGTCGCACGCATTGACGCGTGTCGACCCTTGCTAGTTAGATTGCCGTAGTACTTTGATGATGATCATGGACGGTTGAAAAGCGTCAGTGCGTGCGACTGGCGGTAGTTTTGCTATGTTGGTCGATAACTGGTTAAATACAATGAGATTGGTGCTTACTTAAAGCGTGCAAACTTGGCTTAAAGAATAAAAAGATGTTTGCGACCTCTTTATCCGAATGCCGGAACAAATATTTCTTACAAAGGAAGACTAAGACCTTGGATTTGTTAATTCCTTGAAACCTCTGATAAAATTAAGTTCCTGCTAAATTTTCAGTTTAAGATCTAGCAGAGTCCAGTTTCCTGAAATAATTATTCAAGAATATAAGTTTTTTAGCGGCGATTAAGGAGAATTCCTAGAAGGCAAGTTGCCACCTTTATTTGATACAAATTATTGTTTTGCCGGATGTATTACTGTTGAAATGCAACACAGTCGTTCATATTCATCTTAGCGGTCACGTTAGGCGGTCATTGCTGTGTTGTGGTTAAAATTCTCTAACTATTATCAAAAACATTATTCATTTTTCCGTCTTCATTCCTTCAACATATTTTTGCATGAAACTGTAGTAAGAAATTAATTTCAAGCCGTAGTCAATAGTTCGTAAACCCCAACCGATTAACATATCAGCCATTCAGTCCTACTATTATACTTTAGAAGTTTTTTTTTAAATCAGCAAACTAATCAGCGCATCGCGTAGCCCAGTGCTAAGGCTGCGCGGAAACAAATTTAGCAACACGAGTGTGTGTCTGTAAATTCGTCATAGAGAATAAATGGGGTACCATGGCAGTTGGGTAGTTACCGTCAAATTTAACTGGGCTCTTGTTGAGCATGAAACTGTGAGATTCTTGAAAATTCTAAACTTATTTAGTAATACTGACTCCGACATATACAAGAAAAACCATTACTTAGCGCAATTGCATGAAATTACTTTGATGAGGAAATCAGGCATTTTAGGAATTTGATTAAAATTTCTTTCATTAATTGAAGTGCGTACTCTGTTGTGGTTTTATAAAAAAATTAAGCCAAGAATTGATACTCAGATTCGACTAAATAAAATTCACAACTTTATAGTTAAAAAATGATGAACCAAGTTTTTTCATGTTAGCAAAGTAGTGACATTCATAGTAATACTTAGAAATCATTTGACATATTCAGATGAAAGACGAAGATAGCAGTATGTTAGTTGTCTATAAAAACGATTAAATTGAAAAGGGCCTTAATTTTGGCTGTTACAACAGTATCTTGGTTCAAATAAATGCGATAGGGAAACAACTAAAAAAACAGTTATAATGAAATTAAATTTGTAAAATGTGATATCACTTTATTGGAACATTTAAACGCATGCGGAACTTAAGTCCTAAATTGATCGAGACCAAAAAAGATCCGACAAATCTATATCGCATGAAATTGAATTTCATACAAATTTCGGTTACTTTATGAGCACTATGAAAAATTATATTTTGATAACGTTTATTTGAAATATTTATTGGCTTAAGCAGACTTTTACAGCTACTAGACTCAAAATGCCAATCAGCGGCATATACGAGAACCGTATATTCACTTTTTATGCAATATTGCTGCTGACTCTACTCACTGTTATGTGCGGTATGCATTTTGATATTTTATAGTTCGTAGAAAATCAATAACAGAAAAAGAAAATAAATGAACCAAAAATAAAAAAATGGCACTAGCGTAATTGGTGCAAATAAGTATAAAACGTTTTTAATATTTAATAGACAGTAAGTGACAAAAATCTTTTTCCACCATCATTGTCACCTGAGATTCTAATAAAAATATGAATGTACTTACGTGTTACAAAATAAATAATTTTGATATCAGTCTGCATATAAAAAGCTCAAAGTTTCAAATTGTGTTTTCTGACAAAATTTTCAACAAAACATTTTTATTTCGTAACAAAACATTTCTATAATTTTCTTACGCCAAAATTCTTTGGCTTTTAAAAATTTCGATTTTCTGTAAAATAAAGTTTCTTATAACCAAACTGACCGTTGAGATTGTCGCAGGATCTGCGTTTGTTTTGTTGGTAAGTTCTGTTACCTATAGTTATAAATCACGATTCATAAAATGAGAACATTGCTTGATTTGCGTTTTTACTAACACTGCATTGTTTATAATTTCTATTCTCAATTAAATATCTCGGATTCTCCAGTCGGTATATTTCATAATTCCACAATTTACATCAATTCTCCAAAGAAAACTATTAGTTTATTGTTATTGAGCTAATTTTTCTGATAAATGATCTTACAAAAACACCAAAAATTCTTTTTTGATATTTATTGATTGGTATTTCGATGGACACATTGGTCGTATCTTTCAAAATCTGCGCTCGTTATTTCAAGAATGCACCAAGTTACATAACCAACCAACATAGAGTCGTATTGAAATATCAATAAAAATATCAAGAAGAATTTTCGATAAGCGTGTGATAATTCTTTCATCGGGAAAGAAAATGTCCTGCAAAATTAGATTACCATCGCCCAGCGAAAGAAATCATTCAAAAACAATCTAATCGCTAATTCTTTTTACATGGGATGAATTGTGAAATGATGAAGAATATCGACAAAGATATCACAAATATTGCTGCTAAAAACAAAATTGCGAACAATTCTTTGTTGGTCAGAACATATATCGTGTGGTTATGCAATACCCAGTGTCGGAACTATTGGTTATTTTGCCACTACATTGAAAAAAATTTCGTGAAAATAATTTTTCTGTTGAAAAATGTTTGAAATTGACCAAGCTGGATTTACAAATCATAATTTACCATTGGTTAAATTTATCA
Organism: Eudiplozoon nipponicum; assembly: GCA_029291075.1. Classification (NCBI taxonomy): domain Eukaryota; kingdom Metazoa; phylum Platyhelminthes; class Monogenea; order Mazocraeidea; family Diplozoidae; genus Eudiplozoon; species Eudiplozoon nipponicum. The sequence goes on along the minus strand of JAQBSW010008206.1, from coordinate 27,318 downwards.
CAAGAAAAGTAAAATCATTAATAAATGCCCACATACAATTAGAAATGAGCCTAGCGTTTAGCATTGTAAATAAGTTTTATATTTGTTAGCTGTTCTGACATGCTACTATTCCATTAATAGTAGCATATTGTAACGAATAAAAATACAGTTCCAAGTTTGGTACAGTTAAATTGCGGATTTATTAAATAATAAAGCAATAGAAAACAATCGTCAACATGAATGGCAAATTTGTCTTCATTTATGTTATTTACGAAGTACTAAAAGAAATGAACTCTGGATAAATCAAAAGCCTTTATGAAGAAATTAGATATTTCATGGCTATAGTTACATGTGAATAGGTTCAATAATAACGATAATGTTGACCTAATAGTTCAAGTAAATGAAAATATAATTGGAGTTTACAAAAGAATAAAAAAACGGAAAATTAAATGTCGGAAAACAAAAGCATCAACATTGCAGTGGTGTGTTCATACACATTACAGTAGAATATGTGAACGCATGTGCATAAAGTAAACGTATTTAGACATTGAAGTAAGAGGTTTTTTGGAGGCACTTAATTAAAACATTTCACTTTTCAGCAAATGGATTTAAAAACGGGAATTTTTTCCATTTATTATATCATCTAATGCTTAAACTTTTGGTAAAATAAAGTATTTGGCCGTGAATTGGATTCATTGAATTACACTAATAAAATGTAAAGATTAAAATGGAATTTAAATATTCGATTTCTTAAAAATTTTAATAAATAAAACAAAAAAATTTAAAGAGAAACTGTAAATTTTCAAGCCATATTAAATTTATTGGTCTATCTTACAGATACAATGAAAATTAACGTGGTTAGCAAATAGAATGTAACCAGAGCCGGATATACCAGAACCATGCTTGAAGCTGCCTTCATAGCAGATAAAAACCTGACATCAACTAAAAAGTCTATTAGTTCAAATTAATACTCAAAATATTGCTTTAGGTATTTATAAAATGCAAGAATCGCCAATTTTACTGTTGTCCTTTACGACTAAATCTACCACCTGTTCCCATCGACCACGTGGTAAAAATTCACATTATAACTTATCCATATAGCTTTTATATTTAATGACAATTAAAAACAACCATGAATCGAGTAATTTAATAAAAGATGGGTTTATATAGCTGTTCAAAAAATAGTGTGGAAAATATAGCGTTTTACGAATGGAGAAAAGAACATAACTATTATTTATTATTATTGTGGATTAAATGATTTAACCTCCACTTTCTTGTTATGAATACGCATATAATTATTTTTTGCTATGGAGCACAGATTTCGCTCTTTTAATGCTTATCTCGAATGAGACAAAGTTCAAAATCTCAAGTTTTATTTGTTTAATGGACATGCTCAAAATTTTGCCAGAGTACCTGTGGCATGGACAATTTTTGGCTTTACAATTTTTAAATTTGATTTATTGACAACAGAAAAGCGGCTGTGTGCAGTGAAAATTAGACGTCTCGAATTCCAATAAAAAAGATAAAAGATATTCTTTTATTTGAACCAAGCTTGTGGACTAAAAATGAACACACATTTTTAAATCAGCCTCACAACGTATCGAAATTAACGTCAGCAAAATGTAAAGCATGTTACAAAGTGACAATGGTGTTTACCAATCGTTTAATCAGCCTGATTTAAATATTGCTTATGATCACCCACGAAATCCGGTACAGTTCATGAATCATGTCATTTCCATCATAGTGCTTGTTACGATCGCGGTTGGAAAAAGCCCAGCGTTGGGTTTATAAACAATCCAATACGTCCATATTTCAGAATCGCTATATTTTACTTAACCCCAATAACTCGTGACAAATCGTAGATTTCCACTTTAAGTGAAGTTGGCGAACTTTTATTTGACCATTTGCGCAGCATGGACGAACTTACACACAACTGGCGGCAGTTTTGCAATGTTGGCCGACTTGTTAATTAGATTTTGTCTTATCGTAAGTTGCCAAGCTTACTTCTAACAATTGTAATTACCAAAAGTGCAATCGAGCAATACTTAGTGTTCGGCCGATATTTGCTCCAAGAATAGTTTGAGCTTTCTGTAAAAGAAATAGTACAGCACGTGGTCATGAGTTTTGTTTCAATCTAAAAGTTAGCTTTACTATATGTTTTCGTAAGTCAGGAAATCAGTCTGTTGCATAAGAATGGCTCTTCGTATTGGCTTTAGTGATATAATATTCCGAGGCAAGAGCCAATTAGTTCATTCACGAACTACGGTTCACTGGTACATGCGCCTATTAGTAATCTATTGATTAAAGTTAAGGTAACTTGTAATAATATGTGCTAAATTGTTGTTGATAAAAAAAAATCAAGTTTAATATGTTCATTTGGAATTGTTTAGCTTAACTGGAGATAAACAGGTTAAAGTGAAACATTATTTCTCACCATGCCACCTAAAGTTGTTTCTTGAAAGGTTGAAAAAACTGCTTAGAATGAAACGCTCGAAGGCTACTGGCAGACATAACAAGTGCAAAAGCTATACTAAGTTCGTGCTTTTTACATATCAAATCTCATATCAGCGTGGAAACATTTGTCATTTAAATCGATAATTGCACGTATTATAATTGAAAAGCTATTTCGATATATTGGAGAGACTTAATAGTCTTAAAGAAAAAAGAATTTAAAAATTAATGAAAATCAATAATAAAATATTTGAAGCAAATATTTTGTAAAATCGAGCTTCCAAATTTTGCCTGCAGCACCGAAAGCATACTTTGGTTAAGGAACTTAAATATTGTTTCCTCCACTCAAGTTCATTATACAAATGGAAAGACGGTAAGAAAGACAAATCGCGTTTAGAAGTCTATATTTCGAACAAGTTCGTTTTAATAACTCCATTTAAAACTTTTTTCTCTACAAATGCCAACTGAATATTTAACTCAAATAAGATGATCACCTATGATTATGATATGAAGCTAAACGTATTTGCGCGGGTGGAGTTGGGAAAACCAACAACATTTGGATAGACTTGAAATGAGTAGTAAACAAATTAAATCATTTAAACCACAGTTTTCTTTGCCGTTCTATAGGTACAACAGTAGGTATTGATATAATAGTAAATTTCAACCCAACACAATTATGCATCTTATTATGAAAAGATTGGAACCGAGTAATAGAGGTTAATTATTTTCGAAAACAAATTATTTTGCATCAAAAATATTTCTAATACTCACCAAAATACGTTTTCATTCTTCATATTCCTTGGATAATATTCTGATCAATAAATGCGGATACACGAATTATCATTTAAACAATATATCAGTATGTGATGTAGATATTGATTTGTGTTGAAATAAAGAGCGTGGATTGTAAAATAGACGACCGGACGGATGGAACAGAATACCAATCCAGGAATCTCAAGAAGATAAACATTTTGGGTGAACGTGAGAAACTTGTTTTGACGTTAAAGAAATATTTTCAAAAAATGTAACCTGTTAGTTGGCTAGCGGTTTCTTGACGTAGTAAAATAAGGCACTTCTTACAAATGGTAGATTAGAAGTTAACTGTGAAATATTGCTAGTGTAGAAAACACATGGGCCAAAAATGCAATAAAATACGTTTAATTAATGTTATTAATATTATAATGGGTAAAATATGTGCATCATAATAAATGAATTGATGATAAGAATACCAATTTCATATTTGAATTACCCTTAATGGATCACGATTACAATTTGTTCAATTTGGTGATTTGTTGCACTATCTAAAAAATTCTGTTTTTTGCGGAATAGTAATACCATTAATTAGCGGTTTCAAAATGGCCTATATTTGAGATTCGAAAATATGACTGAAAAGCTATTCGTTTTAACATCTTTTCGTTTTGCAACGATTAAGAAAATGATATTTATATATATACAAGCACAAATTGAAACAGAAACAGACATATAAATATATATATATATATATATATATATATATATATATATATATATATATATGTGTGTGTGTGTGTAGAAACGTAAAAACGTATGCGAATTTGGCAATAACAAGTAAATATAATGATAAGAAGTAAAAATGAAGGCAGAGGGTGTAAAAACCTTGTTTCGCAAAACAAGGGCGAGGTAATTAATAAATTCCATATCGTGCAAACAATGTTCTTTTAAAGTAAAGGAAGTTAATGGGAATTCAGGTATTGAGTAGAAATCGGCAATAAATATCTCACAAATAAGTTAGTATTGGTGCTTTATGATAAAAACCACAAGCTATTATCAGATCTTTTGAAATCGATTTCTCGAAAGTATCAGAATTTGGTGTCTTAAACAAATAACATAGACACGAAAGAAACATCACACAATTACAACGATTGAATGAAGAGCCAGTTGCAAATAGGCAAAAATTTAAATTTTCTTGAATTGTTTGAGATTTATAGTATGAACGATCTTTTGAGAAAGATTTTATATATATATATATATATATATATATATATATAAACAAGATTCCTCTATGTTAAATTCAATTTAGACTCGAAAAAATAATGGTGAAACCACATTTTTGTAGATTTAAATTTTTGTTTTCAAAAATCCATTAAGTGTATCTACAAAATTGAAACGTAAAATAAAGCTCAATAGTACCAGTCATTCTGACGTTTTAGGTATGCCATTACCAAAATAAGTGAGTGGTATTGAGAGTAACTTAGCTACAACTACCGGTTCATCACACTGCTTGTCCAATGTGATTTAATGGATAGAAGATGTCTGGCATAGTTCGTACAACGTGAATAACAAAGTCAAGCGAAACTTGTCAAAATCGAATTCAACATCCGATTTTATATTTTTTTGTTTTCTATTTAGTATGATTATTTGATGGACGTAGCATTCAAAACAATATACGATGAATGACACTTTTAAGTTGTTATCAAAGCTAAAGCAATCATTTTCTGTGAGTTTATGATAAGATTAACGGACGAGAAAGTTCAGCCAACTATGCAAGTTTGAAGCTGCAACATGACGGTTGAATTTGAAGGTCCCAGCCGCACCTGTCTACAGTTACTGTAATCTGAACACCATCACATTGGCGTTGGTATCTCGTTCAAATCGATATCATCCAACAAGCTAATTTCTGAGTACGTTATCTAAAAAATTCAAATATTTAATATTAAATAAATTAATCGGAATTCCTGCTTTATTTAAGTTGAAGTAAGTGTTGTTTTGAGGCAGAATTATAACTTTGGAATGTGTCTATTTAAAATCGTTTAATTTCCAATCATAAACTATAATTTTTATTTAAATAAAGATCATTACTCGTAGTTTTCAAGAGAACATAAAGTAAGCTCATAAGCTTTATTTGGCACTACATTTAAATATAACAAACCTACAACTGTAACAATATTTGTCCTAGGAAAACATGTTAAGTGTTTTACTTTAAATCAAGTTTACACGCTTGAAATAAACAACAATACCATTGTATTTAACCAGTCGTACAACATAGCAAAACTACCGTCAGTAACACACATTGACACGTTACGAATTTCCATGATCATCAACAGGGCACGATGGCAAACTGACTGGTGAATATAAATAAAAAAATTATATAAAAATACTGAAAAAATCAGATATGCGGCTCTAACATATATTAGACTCACATACATTTTTCTTGACTGTAAATGTCGGCTGCACAATGTCTTGGCATTCACAAACGTGAAATTTCTGCAGATTTCGCCGCATTTATATAAGTTATGCATTAAATTTCAGTTAATATGTGCTTCGTAGTATACTAAACATATTTTAATTATTTTTTTATTTTGACGACCGGAGAAACTCCACTATGCATAATGTCACTGTAAATTGATTATTTGTTGTTATAAAGTTTCCAAGATATCTCACCTGTGTATATTTTTTATTGATATTAAACAGCATAATAACCGCTAACCATAAGATTTATATTACTTATTTCAAATCTTCGTTTTTGTAAATGTAACGCACAAATACTTAGCTTTTTAACAAAATACAACAATGGAACACAGATCTTCAAAATTTACATTTATTCGAAAAAGATGATTTAAGTATATTTATATAGTTAAACGGTCATAAAATGAATTGCATTTTGTACCGTTTCCAATGCTTAGTTTGCACTAACAAATGTATATATAATGAGATCGTTGTTTACATCTATCTCGCAACCTGGATTTATATAAATTATTTATATGGACTGAACGATATAGCTGGTGATATGAAGCTCAAATTCTATCAATCCTCAACATAACTATTTGGTGTAGAATTTATATTATTTTCAATTAGAGCAAATTTCTTTTCATTTCATTTAAACATGAGATAATTAACAAAATACAGCAATTAAAACATAAATATTGCTAAAGTCTTTATTTGTTTCATATCTTTTCCAATAAAATTAAATTGTATATGAATGCTTGGCTTTTGGCTTTTTTAAAGTCTATTTATGTGAACCTACATTTACGTTTGACAAATCCATTAACACATTCACTACATAGCGAAAAAACCTATAATAGAATTGTGTAAGAATGATTAATATGATGAATGGATATCATTAAATTGCGGCAAAGAAACTGAATTATCAACTCTTGAAAATTCAAATTAAAGTTACTGACGAATTGGAACTTAACATTAGTGAGACTTCTTATGTTAGATACAGTTACTAGGTGCATTCAACCTAATAAATAATTGCATATATATTAACGCTCTGCAATAAAAGATTATCAAACTGTTATATATTTAATTGAATAATGTCATGATTACCGCGAAAATTGAAAATTGATACTGATAAAGGCCAGGGTGTATGAATTTGCAGAAGTAACAGGTGTTCAGAAGTAGATGTAATTTTTAATTTTGTCGAAATTTAGCATACCTTGAAATTTATTGTGTTTTTATCATGTAACGACTCGACGATTATAGTTTTTGTACCATGTGCCTATTCGGAAACCATAGTATTGTCATCGGGTATTGATAAAATAGCCACAGTGTTTGTACATTTTGCAGTCTTGGCAGATATAATATATATATACTGAGTTGGCCTTGAACTCGCATGGTCGAAGACTGTATGAAGTTAGATTCATTACTGCACGTTAACTAATTCGTATACAATTTTCTCATATTCATAACACAGTTATATAGTGGGTAAAGGGCGTAATACCGGCTTCTACTGATGAGTCGCCATTAAGCATATCAGATTATACGTTCCGTTCATGCTTTCTTTGGTTTATCCTTATGTTCATATTTGAACTAATTTGTAACTAGGTGCGCAACAACTAATAAACTATTGATTTCTTATGTGTCTGTATGTGTGCTATATTCGTGACACTTCAGTTCTATTAATTTATTTTGTAAATTAAAATTGTGAATTTATTTAGTTCAACACTTATTGACAAATATTTAATCTCAAATATCATCCTTCCTATTAATATAACTATGAGCCTTCTTTCAATAGGCAATTATTTGTTTGACAATAAAAGGTCACATATTAATGAAACTTAATTAATACACTAAAATATTTTGTCATGTATTCTGGAACAATTTTACGAATTTTGTATTTGTTTCTATTTAAGTTTTTCCGAAATATTAAAAACTTCGCTTTTAACTAATATTATATAAGTTAATTTTTGTAATCTGATTTGTATACTTATTAGAAATAATATTATTTCTAGTTTTTGTTTGAGCAATCTTACCTAGTTTGACCTGCTCAAATCATTATCATGTGTAACAGGCATACCCTTTCATTAGCAATCTTGACAAAAACTATAACGCAAACAGGGCATGAACAATAGTTTTTGTTAGATATTTAGCCCTTAAGTGTATATGCGTTTGCAACCAAGTCAACATTTAATGATCAATATGTGCATAAAAGCAAAGTAGCACTCACATACATATAGACTGGCTAGTTAAAGGACGACAGTTACATATTTATACATAAATCTAAATATAAATAGGTAGATAAACGAATTTATGTATCGCCTTTGTGCCTATTAATGTTTGGTTTTTGGATATTTGTAACCTAAAAGGAATGCCGTTCAGCGAAACACGGTTGGCACGTATAGTAAAAACATGGCTCTGCAAAACAGTTTTGAATTTGGCATGAATGAAGTATTGATTTCGTCGTAAAATCAATAATGCTGTGAAACCACTCGTGGTATATCGTCATTATACAAAATCATCTGACAATAAATTTATTAAATAACATTCAGAAAGCCAATAATTGGGGAATATGTTATGATATCGTATAAATAACAACACAAGATGGAGTTAATTAAGAATATATATATATACTAATCTTCATCCTAAATATAATCTGTAGAAGTGGACAAAGAATGAGCATACATTTGTTTATAACATTTGTTTATAGCTGAAAATTTTGCGTAATATGCGGCAAGGTTGCTCAGTGGTTGGAGCAACAGATTCCGAGTCAGACATGTCCAGGTTCGAGCCATTTCCACTGTAAATTCTGGACAATATATGATGATATTTCAATAAGAACGAAAGCGGTCTACTGGATGACATGCCTTTTTTACACCATACGATTCGTAATTTATATTTACGAATGTATGTATATTATAGGACAATTATTTAAATATATATTTAGGTAATGTTGAAAAATGTGACACGAATACAGACTTTCACAATGTTTATTTGATAAACTCAATATTTTGCGGTGTGTAAGCATTCAGGTTATCAATGCCGCGTTTTGCGTACGCGGGTAATAGCTGTACACGGGCAGTTACACAAAGATCCGATTTGTCACTATTTACAATTTTGTTTTGTCTTTGATCGGGTTGACTCATTTTTACTTCAATTGGAAATGCGGTTCTATCACATCTTTGTTTACTGGCGACGTTTCGGTGCCTACTTTCCAGCACCATCATCAGGCAACACAACACTGATCACAATAGCAGATTTAAGCAAATGTGGTAACCTCGTTCCAAAACCATTCTATTTATATATATTTGACTCAACACTATTTTAATCATAGAATTTGTCTCAGTAACTAAACTCAATATATAACTTTTTATAATTATAATAATAATTGCTTAAATCTGCTATTGTGATCAGTGTTGTGTTGCCTGATGATGGTGCTGGAAAGTAGGCACCGAAACGTCGCCAGTAAACAAAGATGTGATAGAACCGCATTTCCAATTGAAGTAAAAATGAGTCAACCCGATCAAAGACAAAACAAAATTGGAAATAGTGACAAATCGGATCTTTGTGTTTATTTGATAGTTGCTGTATTTAGATACTTACTTCATGTTTAAGAAGAAAAGAAAGTACATTTAACCTTATTGAAAATAGTATAAATTCTACATCATAAAGTAAAATTGAAAATTGATATATTTTGAGCCTCATTTTAACATTTATATCGTTTGATTTAAAACAATTATTTATTCAAATCATAGTTGCGAGTTTGATATAAAAACCAATCCCATATATATAAATCAATATAAATTAATTATTTTATTAATCCATAAAAGAAATTCATTATTAATAATTATCATCGACCGCGCAATCCATGATAATTTTATTATATTAATCGACTTAAATGAGCTTTTTAAAATCTTTTTATATTTTACAAATTGTGATATATTGTTGCATTCTGCTAAAAAAAAATTTTTTTTGTGCTATATTTATAGGAAACGTATATTTGAAATATGTTATATCACTTTATTAAAATCAATTAGGATGTTATTTAATGTCGATAAAAAATTATACACGGATTAGATCCCTTAGCAACTTTTTAACAACAAATGGTCAATTTACAGAAAAGTTATGCATAGTAGAAACAGTTTCTCCAGTCCTCAATATAAGTAAATAATAAAAATGGGTTCAGAATACTACGAAGCATTTACCGGTATATAATAGTTCAATACTATATAAAAGAATCAAATTGAATTCTCTCTATTAAGAAATATAAAGTAAAATAAGTTAAACGAAATAATCTAGATTTTATACAAATGTAACCATTAAACTTATCAAAATTAAAAAGAACTGGCATTATTTTAATAAATTGAAATACAAAATCATTACTATGCGATAGCGCAAACGATATCTGAAGATAATTTAATTTTGGATAATAATTAAAGAATTCTCAATGAGGACGAAATGGGTCTCCTGGACGAATTGCCATTGCTACCAGTTGTAATATTGGGCTTATATATATATATATATATATATATATATATATATATATATATATATATATATATATATATATATATATATATATAAGTTATCTCTTTATGTAATCCGCTAGCTTCTTGATAAAGCACATTATGAATGTAAATAAGTTTAACAATAAATTATATATTAAAAAACAGTTTTATTATGGAGTTTTTAATATCTATAAAAAAAATCATAATACATATTCTAATTTCAAGAATTTAATTCTGTTAAACATAATAACACATGCCAAATTTTAACCTGCCCGCATGCAATAAAATTAGTTACTACTTATAAAAAGTGAAAAAATGCGTACAAAAATGACTGCTCTAGAAAAATTTGCCAACTTTACGAAAATGAAGACTCCTTAATTTAATATAACGAACATAGTTACACATTACTGTTAAACTGACAATAATGGTCTGTACCTACATGAATGAAATTTCCCAAAATAATTATGCTAAATCACACCGCCGCCAAAATTGACGTCATATACATCAAGTTTAAATCGACTCTTGGGCAAAATCTTGATCTCATTCCTTGGGTTTAATATAATTTAGTTCCTGTCATGCCACTTTTCTCATTGGGCTCTGACGTAGTACTTGACTTTTGACATGATGGCATGTAGTGTTATATGCTGCGTAAGCAGACCTTTAATTTGCTCAAGCATTATCTGAATATTTGCGTTCAGAACAGACGTGATTTCATCTTAGGCGACTTCAGCCCATGTAGATATCTTGTCAGCTGTGATTTTGGTTTCGCCATCATCCGATTAACGGACCTGTAAACGTTACACATGCCAAGAAATTGATGCAGTTCTTTTTTATATTCTAATGCGGGAAACTTTCTGATAGTCTCGACTTTATCTTCTACGGTATTTATAATGCTATTTCTAATCACGTACCCTAGGAATTTCACTTATTTTGTGCCCATACTCATTTTTTCATGTTTAACAGGAGACCAAACTAGTCAATACGAGCGAGGGTCTATTTGTTGTCTGTTAAATGTTGCTCGAAATCATCTGAGGTTATGATAGCATCATCGGCGTAAGTGTATGAACGTGGAAGTTTTCTTAAAACTTAGTTTATGAATCTCTGAATTATCTTTGATGCATTGAACAAATCAAAGGGTTTATGTGTTCATAATTATATAACCCAAAAGGGAACATGACAGCTGTTTTCGTGATGATTATCTCGTCTAGAGGAATATGATGGCAAGCTGACTTGAGATCAAGAACAGAAAAACTATTTGTGTTGGGATAATTTAAGTAGTTGTATCTTTGGCGTTATTTATCGGATAACGATCTGGCATTGTGACTTAGTTGAGGAGACGATAGTCTCCACATAGTCTGCAATCACCAAGGTGATGTGTAGAATATGGCATGTCCGCGACGATTAGCGTCTACGGGAATACTCCCCGTAGGCCTATTGATGCTCCCAGACTTGTCACGTCATTTGTTTTGATTGACTGGTCGTCGGTGGTGTTTAACTATACATTAGTGCCTCAAGGTACTGGAACGATTGCAGCATATTGCAGCATATGTATCAACCACGACTGTCACCAAAGAGAGTAGATTTGTAACAACTATTAATGACGCGGTTAGCTCAGTGAGAGAGTTAATACGCGCCGGCCTTACTTGCTATTTACTTTTCAGTTTGTGGCTCTGAACGTCATTCTTGGGTAAATTGCCTGTGGGCTTTCGTTAAAATTCACAAAAATCTTGAAACTTTCTCAGGCAATTTCCAATTCTATTTCCCTATATACAATGATTTATACAATAGTTATTAGGACAGACCACACATCTAAACGTGCGTAATTAGATGGTTTTCTGAAACATGATCTGTGTACATTACTTTTCTGACAATGTGATGAAGGACCGTATCGCTACGCTCGGTTTGAGGGAGGCAGAAGACCGAATGGATATTGCGATGACTAACGGGGACGGTGTGGGCGATGCGATGTCAGGCCGGAACCATTGATGTTATTGTTCTGAATCGTTTCTGGCAATTTGGATATTATACTTCCTATCCGAGATTATAAATTTACAATTTTTGCCTGAAGAGCCTCGCAACTATTTAAAGATTTAACAGGTAAACTGACAGATTGACACCAGAAAAGAAGTTATCATTAAACTTTGAAGCACTAAGTATTCAAACTTAAAACAAAGGTTAAAGACAAAAGAATTGAATAATTTTAAATATTGTCAACAGCAAATTGCCCCTGAAAAGATTATATCGATTTAGATCTTATAATAAGAAAACCAAACTTGAAATGTTTATGCACAATAAATAGTTAAGTAGAGTTAAAAACAGACCTCAAGTTACTCCACTCGCCATCGCAGAATCAAATTTGTTGCTTCATTAAAAAGTGAAGAATTAAAAGAAACAAAAAAGACTGTTCTGGGAAGATGACCTAAATTACGAAAATAAAAACTATTCTTCGTTTAACAGTACGAACATCATTGAACAATTATATACTAGGTGATGCGCATCTAGTAACAAAATAGTTCAGAAGGATAAAACGAAGACGGCATGAACAGGACGTATAATCGCGTGATCATTCATTTCGTGCTTACTGGTGACTCATCATCAGAAGCCGTTATTATGCCAGATACCAAATATATTTGAGTGAGAAATATTGGATATTGGACTGTACAATCTCCTATAAAATTGTGTAAACCTATAGTAGTGGAGCTAACTTCATATAAAGACTTTGACAATACAACTTCAAAGCCAACTCACTGTATATATAATTATATATATATATATATATATATATATATATATATATATATATATATATATATATATATACAACAAGTCTGTATAAGGTACCAACACTAGTAACAATTTAGTTCAAATATGACTAGACGGATAAACCAAAGTCAGCATGAGCTGTAATCATATGTATCTAACTTATAACTGTGTACATTGCCGTTAAACATAAAATGTTGCTAAATGAGAGCTTGATATATATATATATATATATATATATATATATATATATATATATATATATATAACAGTTTGATTCCCGTTAGTGAATGCTAGAATATAATTGGCGAGAGCCGCAAATCTGATTTAGAATACATAATTAATGCATCGCGAAATTACCCTCGTATGTCAGTTTGATATCGAGTCCTGATAATCACTATATGGGTTCAAATGCTTCAGTATGTGCCACAAGCAGTAGTTATAGAATGTTTTGCGATTGCTCAAGTGAAACTCGATTTGTGATTACCTTAATACACGTCTTTCCCTGCTTGTGATTATCTAAAATTCAATATTTAAAATTATGCCAATAATGAGTGAATAAGTAAGAGTCAATTTTAATCATATACAGTAGTCATAAGAATGTTAACTTTTGAGATAATTTTATCATGGTACTTAATGTGAATTTTTGAAACATCGGTTGTTGAATTACACAATGTAATCTGACTTGAATTGAAGTTACAATTAAATATTTCTCCTTTATGTTCACATAATTCTTATTGAACAATTAAATATACTATGCATAATTCAATATTGCGCAATAATCGAAAGATATTTGTATAACTAACTAGAATTACTTCAACAAAATTTGTAAGTAAATGCTCTAAAAACAATAAACAGGCTCCAGACAAACGATTAACGCTCTATTATGCAGCCATTCATTGCGCGACTTGTGTGATCAGTAAGGAAATCAAACGTTTGGACTTAAGATAAACACCATTCCTGTTCACTTAAACCAGTCGCATAACAACGAAACCACATTCAGTTGCAAGTGCTGACGTGTCGAATCTTCTTTGGTTTTTATCTTAGAAAGTATGCGATTTGAAAATGATAATTAAAACGAAATATATACTACTTTTATGGAAAATCATAAATGCAGATGTGAAACGCATTAACCTTGCATAAATTTTACCTGACTGGAATGTTGGTAGCAAAATATCTATGCAGTCATTAACACAACTATTTTGCTGCTTACGTAGCACGTGTATAGGTTAATCTAATATGCAGTCATTGATTGCATGAATGGTTATACAATTATTCAAATCAGTTTTGCAGACCTAAGATCAATAATTTGTCCACTCTACCCAACTATTCGTAAGTACTGACTTAGCTCGACCTTCCATATCTCTTATCAGAGCGAAACATTTAAGACCTTAACTTATACAACAGGTATTGAAAATAGAAAATGCACCTCTCACCCTTAATAGTTTCGTATACTTTGTACTTGACTTGAATAGTGGCTGCACAGTTTCTTTGCAATTAAAAATATAACTTTTTAGCAGCTTTGGTCATATAAGTGTAAGTTATCAAATTAGGAAAATATTGATAGCGGGTTGATGACAAATATTACTTATACTGAGGCTGTGGACGTCAGACAAGCACCAGACTAATTTAAAAAAATCTGAAGTGCAATAAAAAAAATATCGCTTAACTGTATGCATATACACATTCTGAGGTTTCACTGTTCTCGTTGAAGAAAGAGATCAAGCAGTCTTCGAATGTTCAAACCAAAAGTTTTCAAAACAGTAGGAAGAAACAGAAAACGATCTCTAACCCCTAGTGATCTACGTAAATGTTTCTTCACTGGAATAGTGCATTAACAATTTTAAGCAATCATGAACAAATATGTTTTATTACATTTTACTTCACGTTTATAACTTATACAGATAATCAAAGAAGGACTACGTAAGTGGTGATTATGAGTCTTTTTAGAGAGCAGTTAAAGAGAATATTTTATAGTTCAATAATGTTTCAACGTTGCTAGATCCGAAATCGTATTATGGTTCACTTTACAACCAAAATAGCGAACAAGTTAAGCATTTAATAAACAAGATAAGTTCTACGATATTGAACCTCGCCATGAATTATAGTTTAGTTAAATATTGTGTTTTGTGTTGCAAAGTTCGAATAAATGTTGCTTGTATCTGCAAAGATACTGTCAACAACATAACAGTCATGTAGATATTTTCTTCCATAACTAATGTATAATTTTCGATTGAAACTCGTATGCCTGTTAACTGTCGTGCTCTAATGAAGACTTTTAAAGAACAGTAGGTTTTAATGACGGTAGTTTCGTCGTTTTGCAACTGTTAAAGAGAACGAGGAGACTGATTGAATCTTAGACTGAAAATGTGATTTAAACCACTGTTGTCCACAATAGTTTAAATCAAGTTTGCGAGCTTGAAGTAAACACCGATCCTATTGTATTTAACCAGTTGTCGAACGACATAACAAAACTACCGCCAGCCGCAACGCACTGACGCGTTTCAACCTTCCATGATCATCATCAGAGTACGACATCAAACTGACTATCGTCGTACTCTGATGATGATCATGGAAGGTCGAAACGCATCAGTGCGTTTCGGCTGACGGTAGTTTTGTTATGTTGTTCGACGACTGGTCAAATACAATGGGATCGGTGTTTACTTGATTTAAAGTATTGTTACCATCACCCGCGCAATCAATTATTGTTTTCAGTGTTGTCCATATTTGCTCAATCAAAAATGGCATGATTAAATAACTTACATATACGTAGCATAAGATGGACAAAAATATGTTTATCACAGATGAACAGTTGTGCAACAGAAATTTTAATCCAGTAAAATGTATGTGTAACTAGTAGGGCTGAAAACTGCATTTTGAATTTAACGTAAATTATTTATATTTTAAGATTTTACGATCGGCAGTCAATTTGCGTTCCTATTCCATTAAGAAATATGATATGCCAAAACGCGTCAGTACTTTCAACTAACAAAAGAGTTCGCCATTAGTTCACCGTCGTACTCTGGTGATGATCATGGAAGGTCGAATCGCGACAGTGCGTTGCGACTGGCGGTAGTTTTGTTATGTTGTTCGACGACTGGTTAAATACAATGGAATTGGTGCTTACTTCAAGCTCGCAAATGTGATTTAAAGAATTGTTGCCACCACCCGCGCAATCAATTACTGTTTAACAAAAGAGTTTCAGTGTGCTATTAGCTAAATGAAACAAAATTCTTGTTTATCTCGTTTCTGATAGATTTATTGAAATAGATGTATATAACTATTGAATAAGTTATAATGTGATTCCGTGTTTGACGAAAATAATCTGATAACTAGTTTCAATCGTGCTCGGATTATGTTAGTTCTGTCGTGGTGACAATTGGTGAAAGTTTCTCATCCACTTTCTTAAGAAATTGCAAACTTATCTTTGCATTGATAAGTTGGTATTATTTTCAGCCCCAGTAAAGATTAAATTTTGTGCATGGATGATTTGATATTGTGTTGTGAATGACTTTCTTCGGAGTTGTCTCTAATGTTGCTTTAATACGTATTTGTAGATCATGTCGACATAGTTCATTCCTCCTTGTCCTAGACGAACTTACTTAATATTCATTAAAATTGTGTTCTTCTATAATAGAAAGTTAACGCCCGAGCTAAAATAAAAAATCACAAAGTTGCATGCGGGTATTTTTGACAATCAAATAATCTGCATGATCTGGTACCATATTTCACGTTAACTGTCTATTTGGCCAAGCAATGAAAAACGACAGACAGGTTCAACTTTCCGGTCTAATGCGTTTCGTTGTATTGTTAAGTAAAATATACGTATGAAGAAATAGATAATGAGCGCTCGCTATAGGCCACATAGAAAACATGCCTGGCATCAATTGAAGAACACCTATAAATATGATGAAGCTTAGGCATAGATAAAACATTCTGTGTATTTATAAATTTAAAACAATTAACATTAAATGTTCTATATTTATGAAGACAAAGAACGAATTTTACCGAGAATATTGAATATATAGTACGTTATACAGTGGGAAAGATCAAAAGAAATTTTTTCATTCGTATATAATATTAATTAATTATTTGCTCATAAACTATGCAAAAACGTTCCTGGTTGTACATAGTATTCAAGCATTTCTTGGAAACGAAACCCATTATATCAAACATTCGCACAGCATGAAAAGGCAGGAAACTGGCTAATAATAATCAAATCGAAATTCATGTATTAATTCTGTAAAATCGGATACGCATTTCGCAGACAAAGTAGCCTAGCATACACTAAAGTTGACAGTAAATTTCAACTATGAAACGTCTATGCAGTCACGAGCATAAGCTATTTGTATCCTTCGGCACACGTATAAAAATTATTCAAATGAGAGATTATTGTTCATGGATGTTGCATTTCGCAAAGACGATTATTCTTATAGCGTCCATATTAGAAAAATAATTAAAAAATTGAATGTTAAAGGGAAATAAAATGATGATGCGCGTGCTCGGAAAAAATATATTGGACGAGGAAATCTATTCAAATGTATACAATGAATTCATTTCACCACACGTGTAGACGACGGACAGATTATTCATTGCTTTTTAAATCATACGACTGTCACTAGAAATATTTGCGTATTCTGGAAATCAATTAACAACTTCCGGATATTTTACTACGCGGCAGTGTGTTGACCATACTGATATATATATATATATATATATATATATATATATATATATATATATATTTATATAAATATAAAATATAAATATATATAAATATAAATATTATATATATATACATATATATATATATATATATATATATTCTTCTGAAATATGCGCCTTAATAAAACTCATCTTACTTTCCATGTGCAAAAATAAAAATAAATTTTATCGGATTCAAGAAACGCTTCTTTCTCATTTTCTTCTAAAATATCTACATATGAACATTTCTTTATATATAAATTGAAGGGGAAAACAATATAGAAATATGTAAACATGGAGAGATTGTGAAAAAAGGAAACCAATAAATTGTTTATCCTTGATTATTGGTAACGGAAAGTGTGTTATCCTAAATAACACTGGCAGTTTAGCTGTATTAAATATGCGTGTTAATGCCGCTCTAACTTTCTTATTTGCTTCTTGGGAAACTGCGTCCTACTTAAATGGAATGTTCAGGCAGAGTGCTTTCTTATCTGGTCCGAAATAAGTCTGTTTTTGTTTAATTCCCCTTTTAATAATTGATTCAATTAATTGTCTAGGATAGACATTATACATTAAATCGTTAATTGCTTTATAATATTCGTTTTCTTTTGTATCATGACTAACTAACTTGTCAATTCTTGAAAAGCAGCCATGAACTGTTGATAATTTATATTAAAACGGCACAAAACTGCTGTTATACAAATTATGTGCAGACCAGGTTGGTTTATAATAAATTGTTATATTTAATTTACCATTATATTATTTCTGAAATAGTACATCTAAGAAAGGCAGAAGATCATCTTTCTCGTGCTCTGACGAGAAACCGATATTCTTATGTGCTTTTTTGAAACTTTGAAGCAGTGTTCGTGATTGCGACCTGTTCTTAATGACGAGAAAAATATCATCCACGTACCGTATATACTGAGCACATTTACTTATGTCACTGTTGAATGATGTGTTCTCTAGGTGCCCTAGAAAAATCTCAGCCAACAATGGAGATGAGGGGCACCCCATTGTCACACCACCAGTCTGTTTAAAGATGCTTCCATTAAAACGAAACCGTACGTCTTTCGTTCATAATAAGATAAGCTTACGCAAAGTGTGACCTGGCTTTGGCGATGGTAAAATGTCGTGTTCTACCGCTTTGGCTATAATGTCAGTGGTTCGCATTACTTATCAGAAAATTGGTTTAGAGTAAAATCTCACCCTTATCGCGAAAGTACATTTTCAATTTTATACTAATGTGTGCTTGCTATATATATATATATTTCCGTATGTTCATTTGCCAATACCAAGTGAAATGAAACAGATTGCTATATTTAAGTTTGTGATAAAGCCTAACTGGGTTCAATTTTGAGACAAAATTGCTTACTTTTATAATCATGTCAATAGAAAGGCATCACGTTAGTATTCTTAACCAGAAATCTATTAGCCAACATCTGGATATTTTCAGTGCTTATTTTTTCGTTGCATTTTAAAATCTAAATATAATTGCAAATTATGAAGCAGTAAATTAAATTACATATATATAAAAAAGGATGTAACAAAATGAATAACCTGGCAATAGTACATATTTGGCTTGTTTACTTTTAATATCTTATTCTATGTGTTGACCAAGAACGCAATATTCAGCAAAACTGCTCTTCAGTCAATAACTACGAATTCTATGTCAAAAGGTTTGTTCGCCGTTACCCATGCAGATGGCTACATTTGGCTTGACTATTTACGAGCTGTTATGCACAATATTATCGAAATTATTTGAAAAAGACGAATTGCATTTTGAATGAAGATTTTGATCTCAGAAAACGTAAATTTTTAAGAATCATATTCTGAATTAGATTTCTGTTCAAAAGGTGAATTTTAAAATTTGAGCAGAGTTAGAATGCAAAAAAACTAGTAAATATTAATGATTAAATAAAATATTTGACCATAACTTCAATGCAAGCCGTGTATGATTTATTGGTGCGCGTGGGACGAAACACATTGATCAAATTATCCTCATGAAATTGGTTGAGCAAGGTATCAACTAGTGTCTGCTATATGAAATAGAAGCTACAGCGTTCTTTTGGATAGAACTTGAAAAACTTCAAATAATCATCAACAAGCCTAGAAGACTTCTAACTGGCACAACAATTGAAAATAAATCGCATAATATAATATTTTAATAAAAAGCTTATTTCCTTCAATCATTAAATTAAAAACACTGGAATAAAGTAGCTCGTTAGGGAAATCCACAGGTTTCATACAAGAAACCTTTTCTTGCTAGAAACTTTACTTTGAAAATCCAAACGTAACATGTACTCGTATTATCTGTAACGCAGTTAATCAATAACTTTTATATGTATGTAATATTTCTAGTGTAAAGTAAACACCTTAGAATTAAACTCATATCATAACCTTGAAGATTCTGATAGCCAGGTTATGCTGAGATAAACATGCATTTGTATGTTAACCTGAAATAGGCTTTTAGTATTAAATGATCTGTTAAATTACCGGTTTTGAGTAACAATTATAGGAAAAATTACAGTTTAAGTTCTAAAAATTGTCAGTATTTGATCAAGTTAAAATAGGGTATTTCTAAAGTATCTATAAATGAACCAATTTTCATGCTTCTGAAAAGCAATTAAAACAGTAAAATGAAACGTGCATAAAGTGTAATATGGAGAAAAGTCCTACAATTTACATGCATCACTTTCAGCTCAGACTCAATGCCCTCACATGTATTATTATTATTAAATTACAAATTAATATATGGTGACACTTGTGTGATGATTCAATATAATGCTGCGCTAATGCAACATGTGTTTAGGTTTTTGCAAACGCGTTTTGATTGCAATGTACTTTCACTTTAGGTGAAAGCCTGTTATCCGATTGGCTTACGTTAAACAAGAAAAAAATATGACAAAAATGGTTCGGATAACAGGTGTCTACTTGCTGTAATGTGCTGCGTTAATTTCCAGCTCCATACTTCGGAAGCCAAATATTCAAAGACTGCAGCGAAGTTAACAGGAGTGCCGGCACCAACACGCGCACTATAATTGCCATTGCGCTAGAGACGGCGAACACAATCGACTTGGAATTGCAGACGAGCACAAGCAGATCGGCAGTTCGACCAAGTGCGATATATTCCACCTTTATCACGACCAGGCATATTTCAAATTTTTAATGTGAGCTAGGAGACACGTCTCCTAACTCGCGCGATACTCTTTGTTTTCTTTTCACTTTTGTTAAAAGAATACACTCTACCAAATAGGATACGCAGTTTAACAGCATAGATGTTCATGTTAGAGCCAATTCTACATGCTAAATTTTTCCGCGAAATGGCGTCCTTCTGCGAGTGAATGCTCAAATTGATAGTATTTTTAATTGTAAATGTTCTCGTCTGTTTCTTTTTAATTCCTCATTTAACACTTGATTTAATTAAATGCTCAAGTTAACAATTAGACAAGAAATATTTAGCTTCATTGTATTTGTCAGTGAAACACTCTGAATTACCTATGTGTCAATTCTTGGATAACGGCTGAAAAACATTGAGGAAGAAAATTGGAATGGAACAAAAGTGCCATAATGCAAATATTGTACAAACTGGGATGGTTTATTTTAAAATGTATTTTCTTGACTGTAATCTACTTTTAGTAGGAAAGCAAAATTCATCAAAATAATGTAAATTTTGAGCGATCTGCTATTGAAATAGCTTATACAACCTCCATCAACACTGATGATACATACACATGATTGTATGTTTCTATAATTTGCGCATTATTGTCGTTTCAATTTCGTGTTTAGTTCCATTTTACAAAGTGTACAAACATGAGTGCCCATGACAAAATAAATAATAGATATTTGTTGCAAATGATAAAACTTCTTATATCTTTCACATCGTACGTACTTTGTATGATATAAAATTTTACTGCTAGAAGGATCTCCATATTCTGGTTACAATTATATTTTATTAACATAAATATTGCATATTGGATTTCAGAATGTTTTTTTGAATTTATAAATACACAGAAAGGTTTAGCTTCACTTAAGCTTAATTACATTTATAGGCCTTCTTCTTTTTATGCCAGGCATGTTTTCTGTTTAGCCTATAGTAATCGTTCATTATTTGTATCTTAATACATATAATTTGCTTTGAACCAGCACGAAACGCATTAGATTTGAACATTGCACCTACCTGTTCTCCTTCTTTGCTTGGACAGATAGGAAATTAACTTGGAATATGTTACGAGATCAAAAAGATTATTTGGTTGTAAAAAATACCTGCATGCAATTTTGTGATTTATCTTCCCCCATTTTAGGTCAGGCGCTACATTCTGTTACGAAAGAACACATTTTTAATGAATATTGAAAAAAGTTTATTTAGGACAGGGAGGAAGGAGCTATGTCAGCATGATCTAAAAACGCGTTTTTAAGCAAAATTAGATACAACTGAGAAGAAAGTCATTCGCAGAACAATATCAAATCATCCATGCATTACATGCAATATTTAGTGATCGCCTGCTCTAATGAGAACAGTGAAACGTCAGGATGTGTATGTCTATGCAGTTGAGCGATATATTTTATTGTGCGTTAGTTTAATGGTACTTACTTGATATAAGTATATTTTGTCATCACCCTGCAATCACCACATGCCTAATTTAATAACTTACACATACATGACCAAAGCTGCAACATAGTTACGTTTGTAATTGCAAAGGAACCGTGCAGCCACTATTCAAGTCAAGTACAAAGTGCACGAAACTTTTAATGCTGAGAGGTGCATTTTCTAATTTCAATACCTGTTGTATAAGTTAAGGTCTTAACTGTTGTGCTCTGATAAGAGACACGGTAGGTCGAACTAAGTCAGTACTTGCGACTGGTTAGGTAGAGTGGACCATTTATTGACCATAGGTCTGCAAAACTGATTTGAATAATTGTATAACCATTCATGCAATCAATGACTGCATATAAGATTAACCAATACACGTGCTACGCAATCAGCAATCTAGTTGTATTAATGACTGCATAGAAATTATGCTGCCAACATTCCAGTCAGGTAAAAATTTATGCAAGGTTAATGCGTTTCACATCTGCATTTATGATTTTCCATATCAAAAGTTTATATTTATGTTTAATTATCATTTTTTTAGATTGCATTCTTTCCATGATATAGAAAAAGGAAGATTGAACACGTCAGCACTTGCGACTGAATGTGGTTTCGTTGTTGTGTGACTGGTTGAAGTGAACAGAAATGGTGTTTATCTTAAGTCCAAACGTTTGACTTCCTTACTGATCACACAAGTCGCGCAATGAATAGTTGCATAATAGTACGTTAATTGTTTGTCTGGAGCCTTCTTATAGTTTTTAAAGCATTCATTTACTAATTTTGTTGAAGTAATTCTAGTTAATTATCCAAATTTCAGCGTTTATTGCGCAGTATTAAATTATTCACTGTAGATCTAATTGTTCAATTTGGATTATTTAAAAATTAACGAGAAATATTTAATCGCAACTTCAATTCAATTCAGATTACATTGTGTAATTTAACAACTGATGTTTCAAAAATTCACATTAACTGCCATGATAAAATTATCTGAAAAGCTAGCATTCATAAGGCTACTACATACAATTAAAATTGACAGTAAAATATTCGCTAATTATTAACATAATTGTTACTATTGACTTTTAGACAGCACAAGTTGGGTAATACGTACCTTTCAATTAAGCTTGCCGATTCAAGGTAAGCACAAATAGTGCTGTCATTGATCAATCGCAAAACATACTCTATAACTACTGCCTGTGACACATATTGAATTATTTTGACCCCATATAGTGATCATCAGGGCTCGATAGCAAACTGACTTACGAGGGTAAACCCCGCGGTGCATAAAAAATGTATCCAAGATCAAATTTGCCGTTCCCATCAATAGCCACTTGCATTCATTAGCGGGACGCAAACTGTAATATATATATAACTTTGCATATATATATATATATATATATATATATATATATTTATGATGTCCCTTGCCGTTTAATTAACACAGTATTCTTATAATTCAGAAACAACACAAATAACAAGTGGATAAGAATACATTTGGCTATTGAATACTAAATATTTACATATTTATACATTTTGTGTTGTCAATTTGTTGTGTTATTGGTGACAAATCTGATTCGTTATTACTGCTGTTTCTTGTTTTGACTAGTAGGTGAGTGTGTATGCGTTTGTGTTTGTGTTGTGTATGTTTGTTTGCATGTAGAGGTCATTCTCGCAGTATTGCGAGTTGATGTCTGAGATCTTGTCATGATTGTTTTGATAACTTGAGAGTTAGCTATTTGTGCAAATTGTTCACTGTTATCTATACAAGTGCTATTTTTCCCTGTATAGTTAATCGTTTCACCCCGCTGCGCAAGGGTGCTTTTTTCGCTTGGTAACAACGCTAATGTTGATTGTCGTGTTAAACGCTCACACTGTTTGTAGACTTCTGTCATCGTATGCGCCTCTGTTATCTCAACTTCACCTTTTTGCCAATCCGATTGTACGTTTGTTGATTCTAATCAGGCCTGCTGGTTCTGGCTGGGTACTAGTATATTGTTGTTGAATTTTGTTATCCTTGGCCAGTCGATATGATATCATGTTGATGAAATCTGAATGTTGTTCAGGTGTTTGTTGTTTTATGTACGCTTCGTAGATAAAAAGTAATTTTTCAGATTTTGCTTTGTGAATTAAATAATGAATTGATAGGGTGCCCTGTTGCTAATATATGATCGGAAATAGCTGATTTTCAGACGGTGGCAAGCCTTTGTTAATCAATTTCTGTGGCAAATGCTGCTTGGATCGCTTATCACTGCTTCTCAGGCCGTCTGATATAGGCACCGCTACATGAGAATTTATAGACTATGAATGATTTGGAGAGAAGTGGCACTGATCTGTGGCATCCAACCTCATGATTCTCTGTGACTGAATGTCATATTAACTTTAACACTGGGAAAGTTGTCCTTAGTTATTCTATTCAGCCGCCGTGCAATTATTGAGGCTGGTATGTCGCCTCTAAATGGTAAGTTTAGGAAAACCTGCTTGCCGGTGTCCTCTCTAGTACGAATTTGCCGTGGTCTAATGTTGACATCAATGAACCGCTCTGGGTAGTTGTTCATTAGCAGAATATTCCTGAGGTAGCCCAGTTCTTCCTCAATCTTGTGTTCAGAGCAGATCTTTCTGATTCTGTTCGCTAGGTTGTTTACTAAGTTTCTTTTGTGGGATTTTGGCACACTACTGTTGTAATGAATGTATTGTCCAGTGAAAGTGGATTTTCTATGTATGGCCAGTGTCAAATCTCCGTCTGCTTCTCGAGTGAGTTTGATGTCAAGGAATGGGAAACTGTCGTCTTTCTCTACTTCGAGAGTGAATTTGATGTCTGGATCGACTCCATTTGCTTGTTTGAGGATTTCGGAAGGGTCTGCTGCTTCTGAGATGAACAACAAGATATCATCTACATACCTTTTGTAGAATGCGCACTGGTCAATTATACCTTTCAGACTCGTTTTTCCAGGTGATACATGTATACATCTGCCAGGAGGGGTGCGATGCAGCTTCCCATAGCTACACCATTGATCTGGCGGTAGTATATACCTTCGAAAGTAAATTGCACGTTTTTAGTACATGCTAATATGAGGTCTTTGATGTCATTGGTGTCTATAGGGAAGTCAAAAATCTCATTTTTGATGAGATCACACAAGATCTCCGTTGTCTTATCCAGTGGTATGTTTGTGAAATAAGGATGAGACGTCAAGCGAGACCATCTTATTCTGTAGGATGTTCTTCCCCTTCAGTTCATTTGCTAATTCGAAAGAGTCCTTGATAGTGTTAGTGTTTATGATGCTCCGTATTGGTTCAAGTAGTTTGCAGAGAAACTTGGCTGGTTTATGTTGTGGAGCGTTGATCATTGACATAATGGGCCGCATCGAAGGAGCTCCTGAGGCTGTCACGGCTTTGTGAGTTTTGGTTTGCCGTACAATCTTGCGGTGTTTGTTCCGACTGGTTTTGCTTTTTGGATGTCTTCTGTGAGTTTTGATCTAATCTCGGAGTCAGCCATCGATGTTAGAACATGTTTTTCCATCTTTTTCAAAATTGCATTTATTCTTGATTCAAAATTTGTTGAATAAGCTTTCTTTTGTTTTCTAGTTAGAATCTCTATTGATCATTTATGATCTCGTTAATGGATCCTTTTATATGCGTGGGCTTCCATTATAACATCTCCTTATCCTTTGTATGTTGTGACAAGTCATATACATTTTTCAGTTTTTAGTTTTCTTAGTTAGTTTATATGTATTTTTGTGATGATCTAGCTGTCTCTTCAATTATTTCTGTATTGTTCTAGTGCGCTAATTATCTCATCTTTCAGTCTTTGCCTATTAAACGCCTGTAGAACGTTGTCTTTTGTTAAGTCATTGTAGAAAATTTTCTGTTTCAGCTTGGATGTCAATAATATCGCTTTCGCTTAGGCTTTTCTTAATGATGCAGAATTTTGCTTCTCATCAACTTTTCTATCTTCGTTGTAAAAGTATTCTATTAGCTGCGGTTCATACTTTAATATCATCGACATAGTGACTGAACTATTTTTTCAGCATCTTGCAGTTTTGATTGGTTGCCCTTTATAACATTAAGCAATAAACGGCTTATAAGTTTAATCGTCGGTTTCTGGTTATTCCTCCTGCGTTGCTTAAGGAATATCTATGGCACATCTGATTTCGAAAACGATTTGAGGAACTTGATTATTTACAAAAGTTTAGAGCATGCATAATTGACTGCAGTATATGTATTTAGTGCCTTACGAGTAAAAGGCTAACCTGGCTGTTGAGTAGACTTTAGTATGTCTATTGCATTCAACAGTTACACAGTATATTTCTTATTAGGAAGATAAAATACATTAAATTGGATAATGGCCATTAATTTCATGAGTACTAAACATCACTTTACAATCTTTCATTTATATACATCCTAGGTTTTCCTTTAATTATATGTGTGTCAACTTGTCTGGCTCCGTTTTACTTCTATGTCTAGTTTGAGCTGGTTAGTAAGTTTATGCGTCAGTGTATTCGTGTGTTTTCGTGAAGGGGTCTTTCTCGTTGTATTGCGAAGTGATGTCTGAGATCTTGTCATTATTGTTTTGATAACTTGAGAGTTAGCCATTTGTGCAAATTGTTCACTGTTATCTATA
This sequence comes from Eudiplozoon nipponicum, assembly GCA_029291075.1. Classification (NCBI taxonomy): domain Eukaryota; kingdom Metazoa; phylum Platyhelminthes; class Monogenea; order Mazocraeidea; family Diplozoidae; genus Eudiplozoon; species Eudiplozoon nipponicum. The sequence goes on along the minus strand of JAQBSW010008206.1, from coordinate 515 downwards.
CAAGTGCTATTTTTCCCAGTATAGTTGATCGTTTCACCCCGCTGCGCAAGGGTGCTATTTTCGCTTGGTAACAACGCTAATGTTGATTGTCGTGTTAAACGCTCACACTGTTTGGAGACTTCTGTCATCGTATGCGACTCTGTTATCTCAACTTCACCTTGTTGCCTCGTATGCGCCTCTGTTATCTCAACTTCACCTTGTTGCCAATCCGATTGTACGTTTGTTGATTCTAGTCGAGGGCCTGTTGGTTCTTGGCTGGATACTAGTAGATTGTTGTTGAATTTTGTTATCCTTGGCCAGTCGATAAGGATATCATGTTGATGAAACTTTTGAATGTTAAGGTCAGGTGCTTGTTGTTTTATGTAAAGCGCTTCGTAGATAAAAAGTAAGTAATTTTTCAGATTTTGCTTTATGTAGAATTGTGAAATTGGTCGAATTGACAGGGTGCCCCGTTGCCAATATATGATCGGAAATAGCTGATTTTCCTGACGGTGGCAAGCCTTTGTTAATCAATT
>JAQBSW010008205.1:0-35654 GCA_029291075.1 Eudiplozoon nipponicum | reverse complement strand
TTGAGGCCCCCAACCTATTCGTGTCTGTAAGCCCCATTGATGCCAGATCGATGGAAGTCCTAAAATTCACAGTAGAGTCTGATATGCTTATATTATTCCTTGTGTTATTTAAATTCAAGTCCGCTATGTCCTGCACTAACTTACATGTGTCCTCATACTTAATATAGGTATCCATGATCAAATGTTATAATAATTAAATTGACACTTACTTATGGCAATTGGAAGGTGAGAGTTGGAAAGCTATAGTTTCAGCAATAATCTGTTTTGATGTGTACGTGACCCACAAATAAAACAATTATACCTGTTCCAAGGCTCCTCCTCAGTGTTATATTATATCAGAACACAAGGCAAGTGATGGAAGATTATATTGTAAAATGTTGTAATCGTTTATAATGGAAAGAAATGTTAAAATGCAGCAGACCAAAATTTTAGAACCAGACAGGAAGCGAGATACTCAAAAACTGAAAATAGCGCACAATTTTAAAAATCAAGTATTTAAACAAAGAATGTTCTGGAAAATAAAAAGAAAAAATTCTTTTTAAATAAAGTTGTTACAATCAGCTATGGTGGTTTAAATTTATCATTCAAGGTCATTTTATATAAGGCGGAGGATTCAACATCCTCCACATACACCACCTTCTCAAAAAAACGTTTACTAATATACGTAATCATCGTTCTTCGGCTGACGATGTATTCTTCCAGAACGAGTTGTGCATACTGGCGCCCCTGACGTCGTCATCTCGCCCGGTATAACATTCGCTGGTTCTTCAAAATCATCTGGTATCGACAAATAGTTTTCATGCTGTGATTCAGTAGAATAAGATTTTGCTATGTTAGACAACGGTTCTTCAGAGTACTGCATTTCATTATGTGCCTGCATGATGGGATTGCACACCTCAGATTCACCCATGGAACGGTCATTCGACACATCTTTTAATTCGGTCACACCGTCAATCCAGATAAACTGGGGAATACAGCGATCCAACGTAACACAATCCTCAATGCCATTTATTTCTATGATGACATTCTTGTCAGTCATCCTCTTGACCTTGTATGGTCCTTTGTAAAATGGTGTTAGGCAGTTCTTCCTATTCTCATTAGTTATATATACATGCGAAGCCGATTTTAAATCGGAGGACACATAGCATTTAGTTTTAGGTTTTCTAGTCTTGGTTGGGGCCAAACGACACATCTTGTCTCTAAGTGCTCCTACAAACCAATCTACATAACTAGAAGCCCAATCAAGACTACTTGGAGTTTCTATTAGAAGATCTCCAGGCAACCTTAATGGTTCTCCATAAACCAATTCTGCTATGGAAGTACCTAATTGTGCCCTATATCTGTTGCGCATGGCGTAGTACTATAGGAAGATCGTGTATCCAGCTTGTTCCACTAGTACACCTTAATGCAGCTTTCAGTTCACGATGTAGCCTTTCTACCATCCCATTCGCTCGTGGGTTATACGCGCTAGTATGTATTATAGTGGTTCCCATGATGTTGAGGGATCTTACGAAAAGCTCTGACATAAATTGACTACCACGATCACTAGTGACCTTTTCCGGAACACCATAACGCGATATCCAATTATGTAGAAACGCGAACAAGACTTCTTGCGCTGTCATGTCTTTTAAAATCGCCACTTCAAATTGACGACTAAATCTATCTACCATAGTCAGCAAGTATTTATTTCCATTTACTTCAGGCATCTCAACAATGTCTATGTGTACGTGTCTGAACCGTCCATTTGGTATTCCAATGTTCTTTATCTCGGTTCTGGTATGTCTCCACACCTTACACGTTTGAAACTTGGCACAGGCTCTTACCCATACCCGTATGTCTTTAGACATGTGCGGCCATACGTATCTGTCGTTGATCAATCGAATGGTGGCTTTAATGGATGGATGACCCATGTCATGTAACACTTGGATAATCTTGGCCCGTAACTCCAATGGCACATATGGTCGTGGTTGACTTCTAGATGTTTCGCATAACAACCACTTGCCACTTATGAGCTTACGAATATATCCTGGTCTTTTGGACAACACTAATGTAAAGGGATCCGATCATTGCGCTTCCTCGATTTGACTAACGAAATCATGCATTGAAACATCTAAACTTTTCAAAGGACCTTGAAATATCAGCTCGACATCAGCTTCATTCGGTCGGCTAAGTGCATCTTCTACCACATTGTCCTTACCAGCAATATGAGACGCAGTGAAATCGAACTCTGATAACCGTGTTATTTGGGAATTCACTCTACGAGAGTAATTAAGCCTAGCTGTTTTACCAAGAATGCTGATCAAAGGCTTATGATCGGTCAGTAACTTAAACTTGTGACCACCTAAGTAATGCTCGAAGTGTATCACCGCGGCATACACTGCTAGAAGCTCTTTGCCAAACGTATCATAACGTTTTCTGCGATCATTAAGCTTACGGCTATAAAACCCAATCGGTCTTACTACGTCCTGATCTCTTTTCTGTAGCACTGCCCCTAATGCAACATCTGAGGCATCTGTGATTAGCTCGAAAGGATTTTCCCAATCTACAGGTGCTAATGTGGTTACCTCACTTAACATTTCCTTGGCCTTTTGGAAATTTTCTCGGTCTTCTAGACTCAAGTTTATAGGCCAAGACTTCTTGATCGTGCTCTTTTCACGAGTGAGATGGCGTGTTAACGATCCAAGAATTCCGGCTAGACCTGGAATGAATCGACGATAATAGCTGATCATGCCCAAGAACCTTCGCAACTGGCGTACGGTTCGGGGTTCCGTTACGTCCTTAATAGCTTGGACTTTATCTTCCAAAGGTTTAATTCCGTCTTTGGAAAGTATATGACCAAGGTATTTAACTGAAGAGCAACTGATATTACTCTTATTAGGTTTGACCACTAATCCATATTGTTCCAGCCTGGTCAAAACCGTTTCCAAATGCGTGCGATGTTCGTCTCGTGAGCGACTAAAAATTATTATGTCGTCTATATATACTCTCGCAAATGGACAATTCTGAAGGATTTCTTCAGCCAAACGCTGGAATGTCTGACTGGCATTTTTCAAACCAAAAGGCATTCGAAGAAATTCATGCGATCCTCCTCCTGGAAATCTGACTGCGGTGAGTGGTATCGAACTTTCCTCCATTGGTACCTTATAGTACACTTTCTGGAGATCTAAAGTTGAATAAACCTCATATCCCATTATAACTCGGAGCAAAGTTCTCTGGTTAGGGAGAGGATAAGAATCACCCTGCGTCACTGAGTTTAATAGACGATAATTCCCACACACCCTCGATTGACCCGGTTCAGGTTTGGGAACTACCACTATTGGGGAAGCAAAATTGGAATTTGACCTTCTACAAATCCTCTCTTCGCGCAATTGGTGAAATTCGGACAAAGCAACCTGATGCTTGTGATATGCCAATGGTTGAGCCTTCGGTGAACAAGGCAACGGAGCCACCAATTCTATTTGGTGTTCTACTACTGTCTTCAAACTTATCCTTTTGGCACTGAAAGGCTGAAACACTGCTAGGTGCTTCTCGATCATGTGCGACTGTTGGACGAGGTAAGAGGACTGTTCTAACTTCCAAAGTGTTAGACTCAGTAGGTGTTGATATCCCTACGCCTTCTGCGATAGTCCTAGCCTTGGGGTCTAATGTCAGCTTAAAATGTATCAAGAAATCCATGCCAATGATATTGTCCTTGATATCGGCTACTAGAAAAATTCATCGGAAGGAAGATTTCTGGCCTAATGTTACCGACATTTCTTTCATCCCTTTTACTCCAATTCGGACTACCGTTAGCGGCCCATAGTTGATAATCAAATGTGGGGCAATCTGCTTCCACCACGTCTGACCTAACTATGCTTTCCTCAGCACCCGTGTCTATGAGAAATTCTAATCCAGATAATTCATCCTTAATAATGAACTTGTTGCTGGACAATCCGGCAATGTTTTCAAGATCCCCGCTTAGTGAGAATCGGACTCTCTTGCCTTCTATCTCGGTGCTATTTGTACTAGTCGCCTCTTTTGCTTTGAGTATGCCTTTTAAAGGCATATCTGGGAGCCTTTGCAATGGAACCCCCCCTACGGCTCCTACTAGCGGGGGTTGTTCCCTTTTCCCGGTGACGGATGCCTCTCAACCGGTTTTGTGCTTCCTTTCCACGTGGGTCCACCTAATCGCGGGTAATTACAATTTTCGCCTTGGCACTTCGCACTGCGTCCGTATTCGCAATGTGCCTTGCACCATCCGCGTGGCCCTTCGAAGCGTTGACGCGAGTGACTCCTTCGACGTCTATTATACCTATCCTGACTCTGAAGTTGTGCAATATCACTACGCAAGCTAGCAACTTCTCTACATAAGAAACGCAAAGTTTCTTGTATAGCCAGGTGGTTTTCGGTATCTGCCCTGCCTGGCTGCATCGTTACAGAATCTGCCATTACAGCATGTACTTGTGGTTCTTGCTGTTTATACACGCCGTCTAACCCTCTGAGTTTTGTTGGCCAATCTATGTTCATTGTGTCAAATACTTCCATTGTTGTTCTGAGCCTAATTGGTAGCTCAGCTGTAAAAATGGAGTTGACTACATCTCTAGATATATTCAACCTGGAAGCTTTTGTGCAAAGGCGTTCGTAAAATTCGGACGGCAGTTGACGCCCCATTTTTTCTAAGCGTAATAATTCGCACATTTGCGCTGATCTTCCAGGTTGATATCTCTGTTGAATTTCAGCCATTAATAACTCAAATGCATTGTACGGCTTTTCTTCCACAGTTCTGTCTCTGAAATTTTCCAAAGCATTTCGGAAATTTTCAGGCAATGCCATCCATGCTGCAACAAATTTCTCCATAGGGTTCACGATATTATAAGCACTGAATATCATTTGGGAATCTTCCGACCCAACTTGAATGGTTTTCGGATTTATCTCTGTGAGTTTCAAGCAGTTTCAATCGATATTTCTTGATCTGCAATTTTATTTGTAATTGTTGCTATCTCGTTCCTGATTTTGTACCCCTACTACATATCAATGGTGGTTATTATTATTAGCCGTGCGTCTAATCAGTCTCTGATCATTTTCGGATGGTTGATGCGAGAAGGCAAAAACATCTGGTCATACATATATTCTACAAAATATTGCAATTAGAAATATAATTCACAGATAGTCCAATTTGACCATGTGTTGGTCGGCAATAAAAAAACAGATTTTAACATAAAATTATATCCTAAACACCATTCACAATTAAACTAAATTGTCCGTCTTCTAGACGGCAAAAATAAAAGTGATTTATGTCTATAAAGTGAAATGTTTAGAACAAATGTCTGGATCGGAATGAATATAGTCAAAAGATTGAAAATATATGACAATACGAACATAGTAAAATGATTTATGTTTATAAAGAAAATGTTTTACATACAATTGGTTATTCTAACACAAATGTCTGGATTGTAATTAGTAGTCAAACGATTAAAGATACATGATAATATGAGCCTAGTAAAATTATTTATGTTCATAAAGTAAAATGTTTTGTGTAAACCGTTTAAAGATTTAAATGACAAACAACTCACAAGTGTTTTTTATAGTAAACAATCAATCATTTTCATAGTAACGAATAATCCGATAAATTCACTGACACAATAGTCCACCGCGTGATCTTCTCGGATCGCGCGCGGTTCTGTCTATTTATAAAAACACTATTAATTACAAATAAAATTGCAGTTCAAGAAATATCGATTGAAACTGCTTGAGACTAAAAGAGATTGTTCCTAAAATCACAGCTAAGAGAAATATTGTTTAAGGACAGAGTTAGAATATTTGACTTAAAGAGCACAGCGTTTGTAAAAATTGACCTTCGTTGGGTTGTAACACGGAGCCGCGTGTTACATATTAATATTTTGCAGCATTCGCCACATATACATATATAGACAATACAATTTAACAATAATTGATTGCGCAGGTGGTGGTAACAATTATTTAAAACAAGTTTGCAAGCTTCAAGTATACACCAAACCCATTGTATTTAACCATTCTTGGAAGAACATAACAAAGCTACCGCCAACAGCCACGCACTGACGCTTTCCAATGTTCCATGATCATCATCAGAGTTCGAAGGAAAACTGACTATCGAGTATCAAACCGCATTGAATATTTATGGAAATCAAATTTAGATATACGTTCTCACCTCTAGCAGTCTTGCATACATTGAACTTGAATGGAAATGTCGTCTGCACAATTTCTCTGCAGTCACGAACATTAATTTTTTTGTAGCTTTCGCCACATATATATATAGGCAATAAAATGTAATTATAATTGATTGCGCGTGTGGTGGTAAAAATTATTTAAATCTAGTTTGCGAGCTTGAAGTAAACACCAAACCCATTGTATTTAACCAGGCTTCGAAAAACATAACAAAACCACCGCCAGCCGCAATGCACTGAAGCGTTTCGGCCTTCCATGATCATCATCAGAGTAGGACGGCAAACTGACTGTTTAGGATCAAAACGCAGTGAATATATATGGAAATCAAATTTAGATTAACTGCTCTCACATCTAGCAGTCTTCCATATATTGAACTAGACTGGAATTGTCGGCTGCACAATTTCTATACAGTCACAAACATTAATATTTTGCTGCATTCGCCACATATACATATATAGACAGTACAATTTAACAATAATTGATTTCCCAGGTGGTGGTAACAATTATATAAATCAAGTTCGCGAGCTTGGAGTAAACACCAAACCCATTCTATTTAATCATTCTTGGAACAACATAAGAAAACCACCGCCAGCCGCAACGCACTGAGGTGTTTCGACCTTACATAATCATCTTTAGAGTACGACGGCAAACTGACTATCGATGATCAATCAACATTGAATATATATGGAAATCAAATTTAGTTATACAGCTCTCGATTCTAGCAGTGTGTATATATTGAACTTAACTGGAAATGTCAGCTGCACAATTTCTATGCAGTCACAAACATTAATATTTTGCTGCATTCGCCACATATACATATATAGACAGTACAATTTAACAATAATTGATTGCGCAGGAGGTCGTAACAATTATTTAAATCAAGTTCGCTAGCTTGAAGTAAACACCAAACCCATTGTATTTAACCAGTCTTCAAACAACATAACAAAACTACCGTCAGCCGCAACGCACTGACGCGTTTCGACCTCCCATGATCATCATCAGTGTAGGACGGCAAACTGACTATCGAGGATCAAACCGCATTGAATATATATGGAAATCAAAATTAGATATACGCCTCTCACCTTTGGCAGGCTTGCATACATTAAACTTGACTGGAAATGTCGGCTGCACATTTTCTATGCAGTAAGGAACAATATTTTTTTGCAGCTTTCGCCATGTATACATATATAGACAATACAATTTAACAGTAATTGATTGCGCGGGTAGTGGTTATAATTTCTTATATCAAGTTTGCGTGCTTGAAGTAAACAGCAAACCCATTGTATTTAACCAGACTTCGAACAACATAACAAAACTACCGCCAGCTGCAACGCACTGACGCCTTTCGAGCATCGACGATCATCGTCAGAGTACGACAGAAAACTGACTATCGAGGATCGAAACGCATTGAATATATATGGAAATGAAATTTAGATATACGGCTCTCACATCTAGCAGTCTAGCATACATTGAACTTGACCGGAAATGTCGGCTGCACAATTTCTATGCAGTCACGAATAATAATTTTTTGCAGCTTTCGCCACATATACATATATAGGCAATAAAATTTAATAATAATTGATTTCGCGTGTGGTGGTAACAATTATTTAAATCAAGTTTGCGAGCTTGTAGTAAACACCAAACCCATTGTATTTAACCAGGCTTCGAACAACATAACAAAACTACTGCCATCCGCAATTCTCTGACGCCTTTCGGCCTTCCATGATCATCATCAGAGTAGGACGGCAAACTGATTGCCGAGGATCAAAACGCAGTGAATATATATGGAAATCAAAATTAGATATACGGCTCTCACCTCTAGCAGTCTTGCATATATTGAACTTGACTAGAATTGTCGGCTGCACAATTTCTATACAGTCACGAATAATAATTTTTTGCAGCTTCCGCCACATATACATATATAGAGAATAAAATTTAACAATAATTGATTGCGCGGGTGTTGGTAGCTATTATTTAAATCAATTTGCGAGCTTCAAGTAAAAACCAAACCAATTGTATTTAACCATTCTTGGAAGAAAATAAAAAACCTACCCCCAGGCGCAACGCACTGACGCGTTCCGATCTTCCATGATCATCATCAGAGTACGACGGCAAACTGACTATCGAGGATCAAACCGCATTGAATGTATATTGAAATCAAATTTAGATATAAGGCTCTCACCTCTAGCAGTCATGCATACATTGAACTTGGCCGGAAATGTCGGCTGCACCATTTATATGCAGTCACGATAATTTATATTTTTCATCTGTCACCACATATACATATATAGACAATACAATTTAATAATAATTGATTGCGCGCGTGGTGGTAACAATTATTTACATCAAGTTTGCGAGCTTCAAGTAAACACAAAACCCATTGTATTTAACCAGGCTGCGAATAACTTCACAAAACTACCGCTAGCCGCAACGCACTGACGCGTTTCGACCATCCATGATCATCATCAGAGTAGGACGGCAAACTGACTATCGAGGATCAAACCGCATTGGATATATATGGAAATCAAATTTAGATATACGGCGCTCACCTCTAGCAGTCTTGCATATATTTAACTTTAATGGAATTGTCGGCTGCACAATTTCAAGGCAGTCACGAATATTATTTTTTTGCAGCTTTCGCCACATATACATATATGGACAATACAATTTAACAATAACTGATTTCGCGGGTGGTGGTAACAATTACTTAAATCAAGTTTGCGAGCTTGAACTAAACACCAAATCCATTATATTTTACCAGTCTTTGAACAATATAACAAAACCACCGCCAGCCGCAACGCACTGACGTGTTTCGACCTTCCATGATCATCATCAGCGTACGACGGCAAACTGACACTCGAGGATCAAACCGCACTGAATATATATGGTAAACAAATTTAGATATACGTCTCTTACACCTAGCAGTCTTGCATTCATTAAAGTTGACTGGAAATGTCGGCTGCACAATTTCTATTCAGTGACGAACATTAATTTTTGCAGCTTTCGCCAGATATACATATATAAACAATACAATTTAACAATAATTGATAGCGCTGGTGGTGGTAACATTTATTTAAATCAAGTTTGCGCCCTTGGAGAAAACACCAATCCCATTGAATTTAACCAAACTAGGAACGACATAACAAAACTACCGCCAGACGCAACGCACTGACGCGTTTCGATCTTCCAAGATCGTCGTCAAAGTACGACGGCAAACTGACTATCGAGGATCAAATGGCATTGAATATATTTGGAAATCAAATTTATATATACGGCTATAACATCTAGCAGTCTTGCAAATATTTAACTTGACTGGAAATGTCGGCTGCATGAATTCTATGCAGACACGAACTATAATTATTTGAAGCTATCGACACATGTACCTATATAGACAATAAAATTCAACAATAATTGATTGCGTGCGTGGTGGTAACAATTATTTAAATCAAGTTTGCGAGCTTGAAGTAAACATCAAACCCATAATATTTATCCAGTCCTCGAACAACATAACATAACTACCACCAGGCGCAACGAACTGACGCGTTTCGACCTTCCATGATCATCATCAGAGTTCGACGGCAAACTGACTACCGAGGACTAAACCGCATGGAATATATGTGGAAATCAAATTTAGATATACGGCTCTCACATGTATCAGTCTTTCATACATTGAGCTTGACTGGAAATGTCGGCTGCACAATTTCTATGCAGTCACGGACATTAAGTTTTTGCAGCTATCGCCACATATACATATATGGACAACACAATTTAACAATAATTCATTCCGCGGGTGGTGGTAACAATTATTTAAATTAAGTTTGCGAGCTTGAAGTAAACTCCAAACTGAATGTATTTAACCAGTCTTTGAACAACATAACAAAACTACCGCCAGGCGCAGCGAACTGACGCGTTTCGATCTTGTATGATCATCATCAGAGTACGACGGCAAACTGACTCTCGAGGATCAAACCGCATTGAATATATATGGAAATCAAATTAAGATATACGGCTCTCACCTCTAGCAGTCTTGCATACATTGAACGTGACTGGAATTGTCGGCTGCACAATTTCTATGCAGTCACCAATATTATTTTTTGCAGCTTTCGACACATATACATATATAGACAATATTATTTAACAATAATTGATTTCGCGGGTGGTGGTAACAATTATTTAAATCAAGTTTGCGTGCTTGAAGAAAACGCCAAACCCATTGTATTTAACCAGTCTTTGAACAACATAACAAAACAACCGCCAGACGCACCGCATTGACGCCTTTCGACATTCCATGATCATCATCAGAGTTCGACGGCAAACTGACTATCCAGGATGAAACCGCATGGAATATATATGGAAATCAAATGTAGTTAAACGGCTCTCACATATAGCAGACTTTCATATATTGAGCTTGACTGGAAATGTCGGCTGCACAATTTCTATGCAGTCAAGGACATTAAGTTTTTGGAGCTATCGCCACATATACATATATGGACAACACAATTTAACAAAAATTCATTCCGCGTGTGGTGGTAACAATTATTTATATCAAGTTTGCGAGCTTGAAGTAAACACCAAACTGATTGTATTTAACCAGTCTTCGAACAACATAACAGAACTACCGCCAGCCGCAACGCACTGACGCGTTTCGACCTACCATGATCATCATCATAGTAGGACGGCAAACTGCCTTTCGAGGATCAAACCGCATTGAACATATATGGAAATAAAATTTAGATATACGGTTCTCACCTCTACCAGTCTTGCATATATTTAACTTGACTGGAAATGTCGGCTGCACCATTTCTATGCAGTCACGAATATTAATTTTTTGCCGCTTTTGCCACATATTCATATATAGAAAGTAGAATTTAACAATAATTGGTTGTGTGCGTCTTGGTAAAAATTATTTAAATCAAGTTTGCGAGCTTGAAGTAAAGACCAAACCCATAATATTTAACCAGACTTCGAACAACCTCACAAAACTACCGCCAGCCGCAACGCACTAACGCGTTTCGATCTTCCATGTTCATCATCACACTACGAGGGCAAACTGACTATCGAGGATGAAACCGGATGGAATATATATGTAAATCAAATTAAGCTATACGTCTCTCACCTCTAGCAGTCTTTCATACATTGAGCTTGACTGGAAATGTCGGCTGCACGATTTCTATGCAGTCACGAACATTATTTTTTTGCAGCTTTCGCCACATATACATATATAGAAAATACAATTTTACTAAAATTGATTGCGCGGGTGGTGGTAACACTTACTTAAATCAAGTTTGCGTGAGTAAATGAAACGCCAAACCCATTGTATTTAACCAGTCTTCAAAAAACATAACAAAACTACCGCCAGCCGCAACGCACTGACGCATTTCGACCTTCCATGATCATCATCAGAGTAGGACGGCAAACTGACTTTCGAGGATCAAACCGCATAGAATATATATGGAAATCAAATTAAGATAGACGGCTCTCACCTCTAGCAGTCTTACATATATTTAACCTGACTGGAATTGTCGGCTGCACAATTACTATGCTGTCACGAACATTAAATTTTTGCAGCTTTCGGCACATATACATATATAGACAACATAATTTAACAATAATTGATTCCGCGGATGGGGTTAACAATTATTTAAATCAAGTTTGCGAGCTTGAAGCACTCAGGAATTGCAAGCAGCTCAGCAAGATGATCCTTCCCTCGGACATTTGATTATGATCGAACTCTGCTGCAGTGTGAAATAACCGGCGTGGACCCTCGGCCGTTTATACCTGAAAAAACTCCCTCACAATATCTTAGAAATCTACCATGCAATGAGCCAACTATCTGGCAAAGCATCAGTCGAAATTCAATCCAGAACGTATTTTTAGCCTTGCATGCGGCGAGATTTCAAGAAGTGGTCAAAACAAAGTCTAGAATGTCAGAAATGCAAAGTGACGAGACACACCAAAACGGCGCCAAAAGTCATACAAGTCCTCAAACTCCGCTTCACTCACATACACGTTGATCTGGTAACCTTACCTGCCGTGAACAATATGCGATATCTTCTGTCAATACGCGATCGCACCACTCGATGTTATGAAGCCATACCACTGCCAGACATGAAGCAAGACACTGCCAGTTATGCTTTAGGGCTCAATTGGTTCGCTTGGTTTGGTGCTCCAGCTGAAGTGACAACTGATCATGGCGCACAGTTCCTTGGCGAAGAGATCGCAGCCCTAATAGAATACTATGGTGTCAAACACTTCGTGTCCGTGGCTCGCAATCCGAGAGAAAATGGTATCGCCGAAAGGCCACACTGAGAACTGAATGCGGCGCTCAAGGCTAGCCCAGAATAAAATTGGCTTGCGGCTTTACCGAAAGTACTTCTATCAATGCGTACTAGACCTCGTTAGCCGATCAAATGTAGTTCCGCTGAAATGGTATTTGGCGAATGTCTACGGCTGCCTGGCGAACTAGTCCGATCACGCTCTGAAAGTTCAATAACGATGAACGATCCGGCATTTCTGTTTCCACTTCGCAGTTTTCTACAATATAACGCTCAGAATCGGCCGATCTGTCCTACACGTCAGCAACATGGTCCAATTTATAAACGCAAAGGTTTTTTATAGCTGCAAATGGTTCTTCGTCAACAGACCGAAGCGCGGTCCTTATAATGTGTTAAATCGACGTCAGAATTACATCATTTTGGAGATTAATGGTAAAGCTGAAGCGGTGTCCAAACACAGACTAACCCCGGCCGACGTTGATTCAAATGACCCGCTGTTCCGCGATGTAGACCAATCAGGCGGTTAAGAAACGATAACTCCACCTCAAGACAGTCTTCCTGACAACGGACTGACGCCCGACATCTCATCAACAACCGAGCCAACTGAAGCCGTCACGCCGCCGCGAGATATAGACGAACCATAATCAGTATTGACAGAGCCAAAATCAGTCGTTACACGGTACGGCAGAGCAATAACACCTCCTGTAAGGTTAGCCCCCTTCTTGTCTACTAATTTTAATTGTCGGGGGTATGTATATAACACACAGCTCCGCGTTACAACCAAACGATGTTGGATTTTACAAATATGGTACTCTTTAAGGTCAAATAATCTAACTGTTTTTACACAATATTTCTCTTAACTGTGATATAAAAAACAATCTCTGTTAGTTTTAAGCAGTTTTAATTGCGATTTCTTGAACTGCAACTTTATCTGTTACTAATAGGGTTTTTTATTAAAGATACTCACCCGCGCGCAATACGCAGGGAACATGCGGAGGATTATAGAGTGATAGTGGATTTATTTCTCTCAGTTGGACTATTCGCAAGTTATACAAGTGACTTACTGATTGCATCTAATTCATAGCTAGTCCAAATTGACCGTGCTCTAAATGGCAATAAAATGAAATATTGTTAACACAATTGAATGTCTTATACGCATGTCACAGTCAAACAAAATTGTCCGTGCTCTAGACGGCAATAAAATGACATATTGTTAACACAATTGAATGTCTTATACACAAGTCACAGTCAAACAAAATTGTCCGTGCTCTAATTATACCTATCTGAATTTCAGAGTACAATGGATTATTATAATTAAATAAGTTAAAACCATAGCAAACAGTGAATTAATTATTTGTGAAGACTTTTCATTAAAGTTTTTACACGAATCTGATCTATTTATCACCAGTGACAACTTTTACCAGTGACTTTACTCATATCATCATATATTTTCAATCGGTTACATATGTTAAAAGCAATTCAGCCATTTGTGAAAGAATAATTGCTTGTGCATAAGATATTCAACTTTGTAAACATTACTCATTTCTTTTACCTTTTAGAGCACGGAAAATTTTGTTTGACTGTGACTTGTGTATAAGACATTCAATTGTGTTAACAATATGTCATTTTATTGCCGTCTAGAGCACGGACAATTTTGTTTTACTGTGACTTGCGTATAAGACATTCAATTTTGTTAACAAAATTTCATTTTATTGCTATTTAAAGCACGGTCAATTTGGACTAGCTATGAATTAGATCCGAAGAGCAAGTCACTTGTATAAACTGCGAATAGTCCAACTGAGAGAAATAAATCCATTATGACACTATAATCCACCGCATGTTCCCTGTGTATTGCGCGCGGGTGTGTATCTTTAATAAAAAACCCTATTAATTACAAATAACGTTGGAGCTCAAGAAATCTCAATTAAAACCGCTTGAAACAAATGGAGATTTTATCTAAAATCACAGTTAAGAGAAATATTGTGTAAAAACAAAGTTGGATTTTTTTACCTTAAAGAGTACCATATTTGTCAAAATTTAATATCGTTGGGCTTTAACGCGGAGCCGCGTGTTACAACACAGCCTTACTGAATTCAAACGACTTCTAGAAACGCTAAATTATAAAACACAGTCGATGAAGTCATTATGTAAATGAACCTGGTGGTGTATTTAACATTATAAGAAATGAAAACCAATAAATTCTTTATTTTTGCACAATGCAATTAACAAATCAATAGTTATTACTTATTGTTTCGTTTATCTTACGAAAATCATAAATGTATAGACTTCTCAATCAAATTTTAATTTTAACGTAAACATAAGTTTTAGTTACAGGATAATACCAATAAATTGGGAACAGAAATGTTCTCCTTTATCCACATTACTATAACTTTCGGGTGCGTCAAATTCATCAGGACATTTCTGTTTGCAATCATCAATTCAATTTAAATTTTGGCAATCTTCCTCTTCGTCACCGTCTCATTATTCATCTGCATGTTTCACTAACGCATCTTTTAATGCCTGTCTCATTTCAGAAGATAACATTCTGTCCACAACAGCGTTTTTTTCGCGAAGACATGGATCATCTTTATTAAACGTCCCTTCATTTATTTCGTTTAATAATTTCCTCATTTGCTCATCATTCACGGGAATTGCTCTGAAGAGGCATAGGAAAAGTTTGGAATTCATTGTGGAATAGATATTATATTGTTGCCTTCAAGCTGCACATTCGAATAATTTATATAAGCTGATTTGTGAAATATCTGCTGACATTCGCAATTTTCTTATAAAAATGTGAAACCATTTTTTCTGAATTAGCTTCTAATATTGCTTAATTAAATGTGTTGCATAAAAGTAGTTAAATGAATTTTATAAATGATAATTTACCGCGAATTGCCTTCGCGGGTTGTTGCTTTTCGTTATCAGATTCACAAAGATCCGTTTGATCACTATTTCCATGTACGCATCTCATTTGCCTTCGATCAGGCAAAGGTGCTAATTCGTCCATAACTTCCAATGGCTTCGACATCATTCATACTAACCATTGGGATTTCGGTGTTAAACATCATTAGACTAATATAAACTTTACAATACTCACGATAGCAGGTTTTAGAAAATGTGGTAACTTCGTGCCGATATCCTTATATTTATATTCCAATTTTTAACTCACCAATGGTTTTAGACAAAAATACCTCAGTATCTAAACGCAATATATGCGTATGCCTAGATCACTTGAAAACCATATCTCCACAAATAAATATATATATATATATATACACATATATATATATATATATATATATATATATATATATATATATCCTCATCTATCTGCAAATAGCTGACCAATACTTATCTCAGTATAAATGCAACTCTCTTAAATTCCCGATATACATAATCTAATCTCGTGTGCAGTATTTTGTAGTGGATAGTAAAGCTATTGGACATTTTTTTATAACAGTACTGTTGCAACGTCAAGGTAATGACAGTTAAAAATTAAAACTTAATGAATGAGCCTTTTCAAGTGTGCTAGACGTATGCATATAATGTGCTTAGATACTGAGACAAATTCTTTGTTTCGAACCATTGGTGCGTCAGAAAAATTAATTATAAATAGAACGATTTCGTAGCGAGGCTAACATATTTGCTAAAATCAGCTACTGTGAGTATTATGCTCTCTATTATGCCCTGATGATGGTGCTGGATAGAATGCACCGAAACGTAGCCAGTAAACAAAGATTGTTTAACATCACATTTCAAATGGTTAGTATGAACGTTTTTGAAGCCTTTGGAAAAAAGAGACAAATACGCACTCAGCTAGATTGAAGACAAAACAGAAGAATATTTGGTAATAGTGATCAATCGGATCATTGTGAAACTGATAGTGCAATGCAACAACCCGCGAACGCATTCCGCGCGAAATCATTATACGACGCTTGAACTGTGCAAAAACCTTTGAAAGCGAATTTTATAAATGCCCGACAAAGATTGTAGTTTCATGAATAATCTATTTATAATCTCAATTTTATGAATATTATGATCATAAAAGTTCACAAGCACCTATCATTTTTTTCTAATCACTGTTGGGCAATTTCACTTCCTTTTCGACACTACACAATGCTTTATTTTAACTGCACTTTAAGTATTAAGTGAATAATTGTATTTTCCATTATTTAGTTATTCGCATAAGAAATAAGTATAATAACGCATTTTTTAAAATATGGTTTAAAGATCGATATTCGTTATGAAGTAAACAAAAAAGAATTTATCTTAAAAGAGCGATTATAAATTGAAATACTCTTAAATAACACCGTCGCTTCATTTTAATCTAAGTAAAACTTTACAATCAAGTCCAGATCTGTACAATAAATGCTTTCTTATATACTGGCAATTTGTTGCGTTCGAAAAGTAATTCTTATGTTTGAACCTAAAATTCAAACACTTTGTTAATAGTTTTCGACTATTTATCGCTTAACTTATAATATTTTACTGTACATAATATATCTTAATGTTTACAAATTGCATTTTTTCTGCAATTTCAAATAATCCAATAAAACTAATGCAGAAAATTTTACAAAATCTAAATATCTATTTGTTTAATTTTTCATTGATGTCTCAAAGTTGACCCGAATCACCTGTGTTTTAGTCAGCGCATTAGTAAATAAACGAACAATTTAATATAGAATAAAATATAAATATAACACTCAATTTAGAGAATGACTAGTGTCATTTCAATTTAAGCACACGTCTGATAGAGAACGAAAACTTTATTCCTATACATAAAGTTTAATTACATTAAATTCAATCGCATATAATTTGCCTTTATAATTAAAATTTTGAAATACTGGCAAAACCATCGAAACACAATAGCGTAATCCAACAATTGTAAGAAATTATTAACTAAAAATTCTTAGCAATAATTTTTTTGAAAAAAATCAAGAGTGACAAATGTATCCATTTATAGGACAAGGACATTAATTGCGATATAATATATCTTAATTTCAAGTCGTTTATGCAAATTTTTTACTTGAAACTTACCAAATATCAAAAATAAAAGCTCTTTACATTGAAATTTAAGTTTTATTATTTCATGAATAAGATAGATAATTTTATCCTAAGCTGTCAAATTTAAAAGCTACTCAACTGTCATAGTTGCAAAATTTTTTTAAAGATTTTTTTGTCAAACCATTAAATATTACACTAGTCCTTAGTCAGCTTTGAAAATGAATCTACTTTCCAGATATTTTATTGTTTCAGAACATCAAACTATTAAGAAAGTTTAATTAAAAGATTGGATATCTCAGTTTAATTTTTATTTAAATGACACCTCAAAACGCCGAAATATAGAAAACCTTCAAAGAAATATTAATGAAAATAGAACAATTATTTTATTTGAAACAATACCAACCAGTTGCTTCAAAGCGTGAAAACCAATATATAACTATTTTTACACATTTAATTGCCTAAAAATGAAAAAAAGGCAGATTTATTGTCATTGGTAAGTATTTCATCGGTTTTAACAAAATCATAGACGTATAGACTTGCATACCAAAATTTTCATTTTTATGTGAAATATCACACTTAAATTACATGATAACATAACATCATTTAACAAGAATTTTTTTTCTTCATCCACACTAGTATATCTTTCAATTTAAATATGCTCTTCAGGTATGTTGTATTTGAAATCATCTTTACAAGTACAATATTCTTCTTCGTCATCGTCTTATTATTCACAGCAAATTACAACAAAAGGTTTTTAATGATTCTCTCATTTCAGAAAATTTCATTCTGTCCACAGTATCATTTATTTCGCGAAGACGTGGATCGACTTCCATCCTCGCTCCATTTATTTTCTATAACAATGTCTTCATTTGATCATCGTTAATGCAATATATATCTCTGTTTATTACTTGACAACAACGGTATTTATATTTCTTTTTCAGAGCTTCTGACCTGTTTTAAGGTAGTGCAAATCAAATCATTCCGAAGAGGCATAGAAAAATTTTGGTAGTCTTTATGGAGTAGAGATTACATTTTGCCTTCCACCTGCAGTTTCAAATAATTTATATATGCTGATCTATAAAATATCAGCTAACATACGCAATTTTTTTTATTAAAATGTAAACATTTTATGATTAATTAGTTTCAAATGTTGATAATTTTAATGTGTTGCAAAAGACCATTTCAATGAATTTTATAAATGCCCAACATTGTTTTTTATCCAATGAGTAGGGTATAATCTCAACTTCGCGATTATGATGATCGTGAAAGTTCAAAAGCATTTATTAGTTATTTAAAATCAATGTAGGAAAAGTCAATTGCCTTTACTACACTAAACAATATGTGATTTATACTGACGCTCTAATAAATATTTCACTATCAGTGTTTTCCATTATTTAATTGTTCGCATAAGTAACAATTTGATTAATGAATTTTCGGAAATATGGTTTAAAGGTTGATATTCTTTAAAAAGTGAACAATCAAATAATTTATCATGGGAGAGTCTAATGTTCACGAAGCGAGATTGTACAATGAAATAGTCATAAATATCAGTCACTTCAATGAAAGCTAAACAGATCTATATAATCAAGTCTGAAACTGCACAATAATAGCTTCCTTATATACTATCAGATTTTCGTGTTCGAAATATAATTCATTCGTTTGAACATAAAATTCAAACACTTCCTCAATAGGTCTCCACTGCTTTAGTGCTCAAATACAGATAAAATTTTTATATATAAAAATCTTTTAATATAAACAAATTGCATTTTATCTAGTTTGTCAATTTATCAAATAAATTACTCCTGAAGATCTAACCTAACTCGAAACACGTGTGTGTTAGGAAGCACATTTGTAGATAAAGGAACAATAAAATATTAATTTATATGCAAATATATCGCGTAATTTTTAAATGGATAGTGTTTTATTTTTCATTTCGATTCAGGCTCACGTTTGAGAGAGATAGAAAAATTCGATTCGATTTATGAAATATAACATCATTAAAATCTGTCGCGTATAATTTGTCATTATAAATGACTTTTAAAAATTCAATGAGTCCTTTTTCTTGATATAATATTTGTTGCGAGAAATTGTTTGCTAAATATTCATCCTGATCAAAGTCGCTTTTCACTGTTTCAAGTGCAAATAAAATTGGTAGTATATTAATTCTTTATTTTATTTTGAAATTTTCCAAAATGGAATGATATTTGATGACTCTTACATTTTGCGGAATATTGTTAAAAATAATCAAAATCACATACCCGATGTGGTAAAAATTAGGGCAAATATTGTCTTGAGCAAAAGCTATGATTATTCCAATAATCGAAATATATGCAATTCAAATATCGGAGTAAAATTTCTTATGATAAAATTAATGTTTTTCTGGGATGTTTAAAATAAGTGAAGGCGAAAATTTCTTTATTTTTTGAACGAAACACAAAGACTGCATTTTCTATAAATCAGTAGATTTCGCAATGATTCAATGCGGTGCTAATGAATAAATCAAAGCAAAATTTTGTGTAAGAAAAGATGCAGATGATGCAAAGACAATGGCAATCAAAGATTTCTAAATGCTTTATATCATTTCTTCTATTTTGCTAAATAAAACAATAAAATGAATGCAGATGATTTTATCGAAATTAAATTTCTTATTTTCTAATTTTGCAAATAATTCTCTAATGTGATCTAAATAAAACACACGAAATATTTATTGAAATGTGTGCCTATTTTATACAATTTTTCAAGTTTAAAATTGGTTCTACCAATATATGCCACATATTAAATACAATTACTTTAATATTTTGATAAATAAACACAGATTATTCTGAAATTAATTGAAAAACATTAAAAAATTCTGATGTAAGAACATCATATATTGTTCTCTAATGAATTGCTTAATATGCAAACATATTTAGACTTTGTATATATATATATATATATATATATATATATATATATATATATATATATATATATATATATATATATATATATATAGTGGAGGATGTTGAATCCTCCGCCTTATATAAAATGACCTTGAATGATAAATTTAAACCACCATAGCTGATTGTAACAACTTTTTTTAAAAAGATTTTCTTTTTATTTTCCAGAACATTCTTTGTTTAAATACTTGATTTTTAAAATTGTGCGCTATTTTCAGTTTTTTGAGTATCTCGCTTCCTGTCTGGTTCTAAAATTTTGGTCTGCTGCATTTTAACATTTCTTTCCATTATAAACGATTACAACAATTTTCAATATAATCTTCCAATACTTGCCTTGTGTTCTGATATAATATAGCACTGAGGAGGAGCCTTGGAACAGGTATAATTGTTTTATTTGTGGGTCACGTACACATCAAAACAGATTATTGCTGGCATTGCAGCTTTCCGACTCTCACCTTCCTTTTGCCATAAGTAAGTGTCAATTTAATTATTATAACATTTGATCATGGATACCGATATTAAGTATGAGGACACATGCATGTTAGTGCAGGACATAGCGGACTTGAACTTAAATGACACAAGCAATAATATAAGCATATCAGACTCTACTGTGAATTTTAGGACTTCCAGCGATCTGGCATCTATGGGGCTTACAGACACGAATAGGTTAGGGGCCTCAACATATATATATATATATATATATATATATATATATATATATATATTGTACAAATTGTAAACGTTGGTAATTCATACAGATTTATGCAATGTTCCACATCAGTTACGAAAACAAATACATCAAAATATTATATGCGTTTTAATATAAGTTATCATATCTATAAATAACAACAATATTCGCCTGCACTTAACTTGACGCCTTCAGCAAAACAAATTATAACACTGTGGGAATTCGCAACAAACTTTGCAGACCCAAGGCAAAATCTTAAAATTGATTAACTTGGAAAACGCTCGCATCAAAATAGTAACCTACGTGTTTGAATGATTTTTGTCTATTTATAATGATATCACTCATTTTTATATACTTATATGTTTAACTTAGATCATGCGTTAAATATATGGCATATGTTCTCTATCCCAAAAAAGGAACTTAAAATAATGAGACTAAACCAAAATGAGAAAGAAAATTAGAACTGAAGACACGTAAGATAAAAGAAACTATGATTGGATTTTACTAGCACAATTAATACAGCTAATGTATACGTTCTTTACGCGCCAGCGCATTTGAATTTAACAAAAATTAAGGTAAATAAGATACATGATATTGCCAATACAAATGCAAAAGTAATCTATTAGCCTTTATTGAATTTTTATCATAAATTTATAATTAGTTGTAGCTCGTTTGCTTCATCTAAATTGACTTCATATAGTCATTCTTTACAATAAGAATATGCAGACGATTTTGAAGATTGGTCATTTTTAGATAATTGTACATTGCTGTCTTATTTATAACACCTCCGCCCTCACCTTAGTGCTTCAGTATCAGTTTGAACTTTTTCGTTGAATTACATGATTTCGTTAACAAATATGCGTCAATTTATCACATTTTTTGAAGAAACAATCTAAATTTTATAGCGTAATCCGACAAAGTTCATTGTGGCAATATGTACCCTGTGTATATTAGTTTATTGATTAAGCTTGAATACTTTACAACTACGGGTTATCTTCAAATATTTGGAGATTTCAGATGGAATTCAACAATTTCTGGATGTTATATTGAAAATAGTTATTTAAGTTTTAAATGATTTTATTTCCAGACCACTGACTGACATAAGTAGAAAAAAACAAATAAAATATGATTTGCGATATTTTAAATGATAGAAACAATAATGTAGTGAAATGGAGTACGGATTTTGAAGTATTACTTGTTATATTAATTAAGTAGGACGCCGACTTTCAACTAGCAAGTGTCAAGTAAAATGTCGGACCAAGTCTTATTAACTTGGTAATAGAAATGTCGAAATTGATAAAAAACACCATCTTTTTTTAAATTGAATAATCAGAAAGTTAGGAATCAAAACAATCTTTTCGAAGAAATTTAATTGAAAAATTGATCGATATACGAAATAGCTATAATATTGTGCATGTTGAAACAATGTTTTTACATTTGATGATAAAATCTGATAAAATGTAATATTGCAGACGTTTTTTATTTTATTTATTTAATTAATTTAGGTATTATTAATTATTTTCGTACCAACGTGTTTTTTAATAAGGATTTGCGAAATTTTTTAGTCCATATTATTAATAGTAACTATTTCAAAATTAATTAATTTGTATTTTATGTAATTTCATTTTAAAAACATTTTCCCCTGAATTATTTAAAGAAGAAAAGCCGCAGCGTTGAACATCAAAATACGAAACAAATTATTAGAAAATTAAATTTTATGTTATATTCTGCATAGAATGGACGAACGATCTGGATAATTTGAAAGGGATTTATACCATAGCTTATCAGCATCCGCTTTAAATTGTCGCACGATTAATTTCACGAACGGTTTAAGAAAAACTACCATTGAACTAAGCAGTAATTTTACAGAAAAAATGTTGACATATTTACGTTTTGATAATTTTTGTTATCGAGCGTGAATTAACTTAATAAATAAATTCAATTAAAGTTATTATTTCAAATCGGTTGTTTTATACAAATGTGTAAACGCTTAAAATCTATAATTTATCTCACCTGTTTACTTAAGAGGTGAATTAATGTACATACTCTGTAAACGTAAAAATAGAATCAGTTTTCAATTTTACGAGGTGTAGTCCACGGCCAATTTGCACATTAATATAGAACGTGAAAAGAGATACAGGCAAGGACGTTAAATCGAGTTTGATCTAATTTAATTTAAGGTTGAATATTTCCCAATCGTTTTGAATTTTTAGATTACTTTTTTGAAATTGTTAAATAGCATTTTTTCGTAAGGAATAACTTCTATTCTCTACAGGAATAAGTAATTAGACATTGGATATAAGGTATTACGTAACTAATAACAAATAAGATAAAATATTAGAAAAGGAACAAGTAAAATAATGGATGGAGATTCATCCACGTAAATCGGAACCCACAAATTTCGCAATAAGGAAACTACGAAAATCAAGTGTTCAAAACAGAATAACTTTAATTCATCCTTTCTTTGCTTGTCATTTTGGTCCTTTACGGACCACTTTGCTACAAAGTGCGCATAATCTAATGTTCATTTGATTATTTAATAGCTCCATGGAACAAATATGGTGCAAAACAAATAAGCAAATTAGTTTTGCGATTATGAGGGTAAAAACGTAACTTTGTGCAGTATCCCTCATGATATGCTTATAAAAGTTAGACATCACTGAGCAGCAAAACTTCAACATTTAAGTAATGAGTCATGGAGGAACATGTACAGCGTTAGCCATAATTTTCATGACTCCATGTGGGATCGTGTCCTAAATGGCAGAAATAAGAAGGAATTAAATTTTATAATTGTGAATGTCAGTTCACTTTTATTTGGTGCAGTTAACTATATCGAATAATTATAAATTTATACGGTAACTGTCAAGCTCAAAAAGGGTTTTGCGCAAATATTGGAAAGTTGCAGAATCACATTGATAAACTAGATTTATTATTGAACGGATGATTGTGATGCGAAAGTCAAAACCTACTTGTGGCTATATTAACGGTGAAAATGACTTTAAATCCTTAATGCACAAGATTTTAACGTATTATTTTACTTCCGATATTTCGTTGTCAAAGTTGTATTTAAGTCATTCTAATATAAATTTTGAAGATATTTTTACTTAATCTGTCTGTAATGCATCACGAGCGGCTAATTAATCGTTCTATGATTTTAAAAAAGTTTAGTGTAAAATTACGTATAGACGCTTTAAATACAGATCGTTGACTGGTGTAGATGGTAAGATTTATATATTTTACCGCAGGTGTTGACTAACTAACTAATAGAAGTCCAATTATTAAATGAGATTTAACAGCAAAATAACATTTTTATTCTTCGTTTGTTGAGATATATTGGAAAATCCTTAATGCACACAATTGTCGCGCGTTAATTATTGTCTGGCTCTTTATTTAATAAATTAAGTATAATTAAATCCGAAGTTAATTCCGTGCATAATTCTATTACTTCTACGTTTAAATCCTCAAAACGCAATAATCCACCGCTAAAAGACTTAGAAGATATTTGGTGCCAGTTTTATGTGCACCTTTCACTATTTTATCGCATTGCTTCAGGTGTTGACTGTCTACCAATTTTAATTTATAGAATCAACTGAAATTTAACACTCGTATGCAAGGCATGGCAGATGGGTAAATATGCATTTCGAAAATGGAATATTTTGACACAGATTTGAAATATACTGCTAAAAGCTTTTTAACATAAAACTGCTTGATGCTTAGATTTACTTCAATAAAATGCCTATTTAAAAAGAAAAAGTTAAAATGTCCATCAAAAATATATATTTAATAAAACGACCTTATTGAAAAATGTATGCGCGGTAGCGTTCCTGCCAAAATCGAAATAGTTTCTTTTTACAATAAAAATTTTTCAAGCATTGAAAAATTTTACATTTAAAAAAACAAATGAAATTTAACTTATTGTAAATCTAGAAAGTAAACATTGTTCACGTCTTGGCTAGCGCAAAATTTTTCCATAAAAGAAGTATGTTTGAAATATACTAAAAACAATAAATGTATGCATTTGAAGTGAAGCAAAGTAAACTAATGACACGTTTAAAATAATTTATATTGTCCATAAGATAGATGATTGTATAAACTTCTAATATCTTGTTATATTCCGTATTTCGCTATTGAAATTATGCTTTCAACTTTATTAGCTTAAGTTTCCATATTTATATATAATAAGTCGAAGAGATAAATTTAACTGACGCAATTCATATCAAACAAGCACTTACTGATGTTTCAATTTAAATATAATTTCCTGATATTATATTGTATCAGGCAATCAAATTAATAAGTCAGTTTAACTGAAGATTGCACAATACAGCCTTAATGAATTCAAACGACATCAAGAAACGAAAAATTATGAAAACACAGTCGATGGAATTATAATGTAAATTAACCCGTTGTTGTATTTAAAATTATAAGAGCTAGCTGCATTGTCGCGTGGAAACCAATAAATTCTTCATCTTTACACATTTTCTTGTTAAATGAAAATCATAAGTGTATAGACTTTACAAAAGCAAAATTTAATTTTAACATCAATAAAAGTTTAAATTAGTTGTTAACACAAATAAAATTGGAACAAGATTGTTTACCTTCATCCACATTAATTTAAATTTATGGTACAGTAACTTCATCAGGAAATTTCAGTATGCAATCATCAATTCAATTTAAATTTTGGCATCCTTCCTCTTCGTCACTGTCTCATTATTAATCTGCATATTTCACCAACGCATTTTTAATGATTGCCTATTTTCATAAGACGACATTCTCTCTACTGCAGCGTTTCTTTCGAGAAGACGTGGATTATTTATTTAAACTCCACTACATTTACTTCCTTTTATAATTTATTCATTTGCTCATCGTTCATGTTATCTATATCTTTATCCATTTCTTGATAACAAACGCATCTACATTTCTTAAAAGATGTTCCCAAAATACTTTTAGATAGTGCAACGAGAATTCCGACGACAATTACGACGTCACGGATATCAAAGTTAAAAATTCAAAATTTTTCTGTTAGGGTTTTCATGTTAGTTAGACATATGCATATATTGAGTTGAGATACTGAGACAAATTCTTTGTTTCAAACCATAGGTGAGTCAAAGAAATTAAATATAAATAGAACGGTTTCGCAATGAGACTACCACATTTTCTCAAATTTGCTACTTTGGCTATTATGCAGTGTATAGTGGCCCCATGATGGTGCTGGATATAATGCACCGAAGCGTAGCCAGTAAACAAAGATTGTTTAACATCACATTTACAATGGTTAGTATGAACGCTGTTGAAGCCTTCGGAAAAAAGAGACGAATGCGCACCCAGCTTGATTGAAGACAAAACAGATGAATACTTCGAAATAGTGATCAATCGGATCATTGTGAAACTGATAGTGCAATGTAACAACCCGCGAACGTAACCCGCGCGAAATCATTATATGACCCATCAAAGCGAATTTTATAAATGCCCGACATAGATTCTTTTTGCATGAATAATCTTTTTATAATCTCCATTTCAGGAATATTATGATCATGAAAGCTCACAAGCATTTATCATCTTTCTCAAATCACTGTAGGACAATACAATTTCCCTTTCGATACTACACAATTCTTTATTTAAACTGCACTGTAAGCATTAATTGAATAATTATATTTTCTATTATTTAATTATTCGCATAATAAATATATATAATAACGAATTTTATGAAATATAGCTTAAAAATCGATATTGTTTATGAAGTAAAAAAGTATTTATCTTGTAAGAGCCTTATATTTAGCAAGAGTGATTATAAAAGGAAATAGTCATAAGTAACAGCGCCGCTTCATTTTGATCCAAAATAAGTCCAGATTTGCACAATAAATACTTTCTTATATATTGTCAAATTGTTGCGGCTGAAATGTAATTCTTGTGATTGAACTTAAAATTCAAAAACTTTGTTAATAGGTATCGATTATTTAATGCTCAACTTATAATATTTTACTGTACAAAATATATCTTAATGTTTAAAAATTGCATTCTACTTTTTCAAATAATCCAATAAAACTAATTCAGAAAATTTTACAGAATCTAAATATCTAATTGTTTAATTTTTCTTAGATGTCTCAAACTTGACCCGAATTACCTGTATCTTAGTCAGCGCATTAATAAATAAACGAACAATTAACTATAGAATTATATTTAAATATAACACGCAATTTAGAGAATGACAAGTGTCATTTCAGTCTGATACAGAACTAAAACCTTATTCCTATACAAAAAGTTTAATTACATTAAATTTAATCGGATATAATTTTCCGTTATAAATAAAATTTTGAAATACTGGCGAAAACATCGAAACAAAATAGCGTAATCCAAAAATTGTAAGAAATTATTAACTAAGAATTTATAACAATATGTTTTTTTAAATATCAATAGTGACAAATATATAAATTTAAAGGGCAAGGACACTAATTGCGATATAATATATCTTAAGTTGTATATAATGAAGAAGATCTTACAAACATCTACTTTCTTTTACTGAGTATTTTATTTTCAAAAGATGCTTTAGGACTAATACACATAAGGCACAAATCGAAAGCCTATATAATATGGGAATTTAATTACTTCGTAAAAGAATACCCCCATATGATCAGATGCTCATTAAAATCGTGATTGGTTTCTCGGCCTCAATGATAGGTCTACTTTTCTTTCCATCTAGAAGTCTAGTCAAATTATATATATATATATATATATATATATATATATATATATATATATATATATATAACACTATTTTCAAACTAATTAAATTTATAGAATGATTTGAAATAATTTTCATTGCCTTTTGTGAATGAAATTATTATCGCTTAAATCGTTTTTATTAATCAAATATTGGCTACTTTTTCCAAATTAAAATTTAATTTATCAAAATGCTGCACCTAGAATCGGTTAAAAATATGTAAAGTGACTCACTATATTCCTATTACTTCATTAGACCAACTGCTGAATAGCCTTAAACAAAACTCAGTAAACTGCTTTTGATAGACAGATTTATGACCTTCGCATAGTCAAATGACTGGATATATGGTAAATGCTTATCGAAAGCGTTTGAAGGCAAACTTTGATTTTGTTAGGCTTAATTACTTAATGTGTGAAATTTGTCATTGATATTTTCTATTCGATATGAGCGCAATATTTTATGCCGTTTTTATAACATAAAACTTACCAAATATAAATATATAAACTTTAAATTTAAATTTGATTTTTATTAATTTTTTAATAAGATAAATGATTTTTAGCCTTATCAATCAAATTTAAAGGTTACTCATTTTGTCGTAGTTGCGAAATTTTAAATATATTTTATTTTCGAAGTAGTAAATAACACACTAGCATTTTGTGAACTTTGAAAATTAATCTGCTTTTCCGATATTGTATTGTTTCATAACATCAAACTATTAAAACAATTTAACTAAAAATTGATTAAGTCATTTTCTTATAGAAAAAAATCGACGAAATATTAAAGAAAATAAAACAGTTTTTTCTTTAAAACTATACCAATCAGTTGCTTTGTCGCGTGAAATCCAATATATATTTAAGTTTTACAGACATAATGGCCTTAAAATGCAAAAATCAGCGTCATTGGTTAGTATACCATTGCTATTATCATAACCATAAATGTATTGACTTGTATATGAAAATTTTTTTTTAATCTATAAAATGAGAATTAAATTACAATATAACACAAAAAAAGTGTAAACAAGATTTTTTTCTGGCAACTAAATTAATTTATCTTTCGTGTGAAATTTGCTCTTTGTAATAAACTATTCAATTACAATTTTGGCTATCTTCTTTTTCGTTGTTGTCTTTACATTCTTGTGCATTTAAAATTTTTTTCAATTAATTCCCTCAATTCATCGGATCTCATTCTGTCCACTGTTTCATTTATTTCGCGAAGACGTGCATCACCTTCTTCCAACTCCTCTCCCTTAATTTACTATAATAGATTCTTCATTTGATCATCGTTCTTATTATCTATATTGTTGCCAATAAATTAAAAACAAATAATTTGATGGAATTTGCTAAAAAAGATATCAAAGCATTAACGTGGTTAATAATTAGATCTGCTTCGATAAAATGATAATAAACCAAAGACGATTGTTTAATTAATAATTCTATAGCCTCACAAATTGCCATATTAAGCAGCTGGATTTGGCCCCAATTCCGACATCTTTAGTCGGCCATTCAGAAAACCCACAGCCCTACCAATACCGAAAAAGACAACAGATTTTGCTTCACTTACACTATTCATATTGATTACCAAAAACGATTATTATTTTAAATCTAAACATGGCTGTGTTTAAAATTTTAAATTTTGAGGCACATCTCAATGCGAATGATATTATTGGTTATGTGTTGTATACATTTTTAAATAAATTTGAATATTTGTTGTTCTGAGGCTGTCTTTCTATTGCATTAACGTTAAAAGCATTAGTAGTTCACAACACTGAACTTTTAAAATCGTCACCTACTTAAAATATAAAGGCAAATTTAACTTATTTTGCAACACAAATGCATATTCACTGGACCGTATTTATTGTTAGTCTCTTTTTATTTATTTTTATTTTAATAGAAGTTTTCCTATCAAAGTCGAAATAATTCTACTATAAACAATTTATTTAATGAAAAATGATTGAGCATAAATTTAATTTTAATTAGCGAAAATCTAGAAAGCAAAGATTTATCAGGTCTTGGTTAGAGCATTTTTTTCCATTAAAACAATAATTTTTTGAAATTTATCAACAATGCCAAGTGTATCGATTTATAGTTAGGGCAGGTGATATTATTACAGTATAAAATATACTAAGTTGTCTATAATAAAGGCGATAATATAATCTTCAAACTTGTTTTACTCGCTATTTCTCTATGATAAGTTTATTTTCATACAATCCAAAAGTGTTGTCAATTTTTATATAAAATCATCCGGTTACAAGTTTCTTTTCATATTTTTTAATTACACATGTTTTTATAAATCTTAGAATATTCTCTTAGAATGCGAACCATAAGAAAATTCATCATAGTCTTTCCATATTTAAAAAAGAAATTTTATCAGATTCCAGAACGGCTTCTTATTCATTTTCTTCTCAAGCACTATCAAACGAACATATCTTTATATATAAAATAAAAGGCAAAACAAGATAGAAAAAAATATAAACATTGCGAGAGTGTGAAATAAGGGAAGAAATAATAAATTGCGTGCATCAACTCAAGTTCTAAAGTAAAAATTATGCGAGATTACTAGTGTTGAGAGCCGCATATCCATTGATCCATTCCATATATATTTGCTGTGGTTTTGTCCCTGCTAGTCATTATACCGTCATACTTTGATGATCATAAGCACAGGTCAAAACGCGTCAGTGCGTGCAGCTGGCGTTAGTTTTTCTATATTGTTCGATTACTGGCTTAAAACAATGGGATTGGTGTTCACTTAAACCTCACAGACCTCATTTAAAATAATTGCAACAATGATTGTTTAACTGTATTACCTAGATATATATATATATATATATATATATATATGGTGAAAGATGCAAAAAGTTAATGTTCGTGACTGCATAGAAATTGTGCAGCCGACATCTCGTCAAGTGAAATATATATGGGATAACTAAAGGTGAGAGTCGCATATCTATTGATCATATGCATATATATGCAATACGGTTTGATCCTCGCTAGTAAGTTTGCCGTCGTACTCTGTCAATGATTATGGAACGTCGAAACGCGTCAGTGCGTGCGACTGGTGGCAGTTTTGACATGTTGTTCGATGATTAGTTAAATACAATGGGATTGGTGTAAACTTGATTTGAAGTACAAAAATTCATTAACGGATGTTTCTATTTTATTGCTGGTAACTGCAAGTGTGTGACCTAAATAACTCTCGAAGCTTAGCTGCATTAGACCTATCAATATTGATTATAAAATTTAGTTCAAGGCTACATTAATTGACAATGTTTCACATTTGAAGTTGTCCAAGTGCACAGAACTGTATGCATTGACATAGCAACATTTATATGCACTTAAAGATATCAGAAGTAATGCAAACATCGAAATACAATGCACTGATTAAGGCCAGAGCGTTTCTATAATGGAAAAATCCGAATACTTACAAAAGACAGAAAACGTGTTTAATTAAAATAAAAAAATCGCGCATCCAGATTATAAATCAGATGAACTAGGTAAAGTGGAGCGCAAATTAATCAAAGAAATTAAGATCTTGACAGACGTTGGTTTAATGCAGCTAAATTACGATTGTTATTTAAAATCACATACTTGTTGTTACCAGCTATAAAACAGAAACAGCCGCTAATGTTGACATCAAATATTATTTACCAATATACATGAGTAAGTTGTCGATCAACTGACGTAAGCCGATCGACCAGACGATTAATTACTCGAACGAGAGAACGTTGTAACCTAAACGACTGTTTCAAATCAAATAGTGAATACACGTCTGCAATTGTGCAACAAATTGTTGATACCTCCAAGGTATGGTCTGCAGACGTAACAATTTAAATAATGACTAAATGCAATAAGAGATGCGAGTTCGCCAACTACGACGCTTTTTGGATAAACATATTGCAGCCGAATTTACGCAAGCAAAAGCAGCATGTTCAGGCATTGGTTCGAACTGGAGGTGACGCACGCAATTAATTGGATGTTACCTTAATTCACACCCTCTCCATGTTTACATTTTTTAAACTTGTTTTTACTTACAATTTATTTATGAAGAGATTTTCATTTGTAGATACTTGAGAAGATAATGAGAAAGAAGCAGTTCTTTTATATGCCATAATTTGGTTTTTTCATCGAGACTTATTTGCGGTGATTTTCATATGTTCTAGAGAGTAGAAATTATTTTAACTAAATGGTAATTTAGTAACAAATTAGTTCAGTTGTGACTAGAAGGATAAACCAAAGGCAGCATGAACGGAAAGTATAATCTCATGCACATTCGTTTCGTGCTTACGAATGTGCATGAGATTATACTTTCAGTAAGCACGAAACGAATGTGCATGAGTTTATACTTTCCGTTCATGCTGCCTTTGGTTTATCCTTCTGGTCACAACTGAACTAATTTGTTACTAGGTTCGCAAAACCTAATACATACTTGCATATATATTAGTTCTTCGCAACAAACAGTATTTAAATGGTAATTTGACATCAAAATTATACATATCAATAATAAGCATTCCTTTATAAATATAAATATAAATAATCGAAATTTTAAACAAAGAATTGGCTAAAAGTATGCATCGCGGCTCAACAGATTTCTATTAGTTTCTATTAAGGCAACGGTTAACAGCTACAGACGAAATTCAGTACACACTCTTAACATAAAATTAGCCTCCTTCGCTTGTTCAAATAATAGAATATATGAAAAACGTTTATCGAAAGTGTTATGAGGCAAACATGGATTTATTTATCCCTTAGATCTTTTTGTGTGAAAAAGGATATTTCATCTATATTTCCTACCCGATATAAGCGCTTTCGTTTATGCCAATTTTTTTTCAAAATTAAAACTTACCAATTATCAAAAAGCCAAACACTTTAAACTGAAATGTGAGTTTTGTTATTTTCTGAAAGATATAAAGGATTTTAGCTTGAGCAAAAAAATTTAAACTCTACTCAATTTGAAAACAAATTTTAAAAGGCGCTTTTGTGAAATTCATCATTATATGGACTTGTTTAGCAAAATTTACATTATACATAAAATATGAGACGTTAATTACAATACAATACGAATAAGATAGCACAAATAAATTGCCACAAAATAGAATGCCTTCCTTCATTCACATTAACATATCTTCCAAGTGAAATATGTTCTTAACGAATTTCGTGTTTGCAATCATCTCATCAAGTACAGTTTTGACAATCATTTTCTTCCTCGTTTTGTGATTATTCCTCTACATATTTCACTCACAACTTTTTTAATGATGCCCTCAATTCATTAGATTTCATTTTTTCTACTGCTTAATTTATTTCGCGAAAACGTGGATCACCTTCTTGCAACTTCGCTCCATTTATTTCCATTAATTATTTATTCATTACATCAACGGTCATTTAATCTTTTATGCTTTCTGTTGTATCGTTACTACGACATGCATATTTTTTGCGTCTTATATGCTACAGGTATTGCAAGCAAAATGGCTCCAAATAGACATATGAAAATTATGGCAATTTCAGAGTATATATTAAGAGGTTGCCTTGTAGCTGCAGTTTCAAATAATTTATATCAGCTTGAACGTGATATATCAGGCTGACATTCGCAATTTTAGAATAGAATAGAATAGAATAGAATAGAATATCTTTATTTGGATTCAAGCCACACATATTCTAAAAAAACGTAAAATTATTCTGCTGAATTAGCTTAAATTGCTGCTAAATTTAGTTTGATGCCTGAAAATATTTAAACGATTTTTAAATGTCCGATATAGATTCTTATTTATTGAGTAATTTATAATTAATTTCAGTTCCAGGAATATTATGATCATGAAAGTTCATAAGAATTTATTATTTTTTTCTAATCAATGAAGGAAAAGTCAATTGTCTTTTCTACATTATGCAATATATAGTGTTTTACCAACACTGTCAGAAATATTTTAATATAAGTGTTTTCCATATTTTAATTGTTCAATTAAGTAACAAATTTAATAACAAATTTTCTGAAATATGGTTAAAAATTGATATTCCTTATGATGTGAACAATAAAATAATTTAACACGGAAGAGCCCTATTGTCACCAAGCACGATTATAAAATGAAATTGTCTTAAATAAGACTGTCGATTCATTGAAAACTAAAGTGAATTTTATAATCATGTCTGGAACTGAACAATAAATACTTTCCAATATATACTTTCAGATTTTTGCGTTCATCAAGTTATTCGTGGTAATAAGCGTGAAATTGAAACTCTGCCTTAATAGGTCTCAAATACTTCAATGCTCAATTAATAATAAAATTTTATTGTACAAAAAATCTCTTACATTTTACAAATTTCATTTTTTCTAGTTTGTTAATAAATTCATTAAAATTACTTCTGAAGATTTTAAAGAAACTAAATTTCTAATACTTCAAATTTGCAAAGAGGTCTCTAAATTGACCCTTATCACAAGTCCCTTAGGAAGCTTATTTGCAAATAACCGAACAACATACAATTGACCTATATGTTAATATATTACCCAATTTATTGAATAAAATGTGTGTTTCATCTGTCATTTCAATTGAGCACAAATTTGATAATGAATGGAAATTTGGTTTCATTTATAAACTTTAATACCAATAAATTCAAACGTGCATATTTTGGCATTATAAATAATTTTGCAAAGATTAATTGTATATCTTTTCGGCATTATCAATGTCGCATTTCAGAAGTTGAAATGCCAAATAACCTTAGTATAAAATTAATTTCTCATCTGTTTGAATATTCTTCCAAATAGTATGACTTTCCAGAGAGCCTACTCAAATGAAATGAATATGATGCACTGCGGAATATTGGTTAAAAAAATTTAATTTTATATAAAACACAGTCATACTTTTATGGAAAGCAATGGAATAAATCATTTCAAAATGCGTTTTTTATCAGTAAATAATAGCAAAAAGATTTATAGAAAAAGGGCAATGAAATGTTAAGATATCTAAATGCTTTAGCATATAGAACGTAATATACCATGACAATATTGAATAATCAGTAAAATATATCATTTATTTAGAGTTATATTATTTTCAGGATCTGGCAAAGATCAAAATAAATGTTTATCTAGGACTTGTTGATATCTTAGAATGCAAATTCTAGATTATCCAAAAATTAAAATTTTGAAGGTATGGCAAAATTTCCACAGAAGTCGAACACATTTCGCACAGAAATCAAATACCATCACATGCATGTTCTGCGCTTTTATGCACGATATATTAATGAACTTCCCATTTTAGAAGCTAACATTAGCAAGATAAATAACCTATTCTACTATTGCAACTCCTCTTTTTACCTAAATTTGCGATATATTGATGAAATTTCGGTTTGTACTTAAATCAATTTACATGCATTTTTTATTTCTACGTCAAATTTGTATAATGAGTTCATGCAATCCAAAATGTTCTTTGAGACATTGTTTTAAACATGTTAAAT
Organism: Eudiplozoon nipponicum; assembly: GCA_029291075.1. NCBI lineage: Eukaryota > Metazoa > Platyhelminthes > Monogenea > Mazocraeidea > Diplozoidae > Eudiplozoon > Eudiplozoon nipponicum. The sequence goes on along the minus strand of JAQBSW010008205.1, from coordinate 408 downwards.
TCTACTGAGAGCATTTCCGACAATTTTCAAAATGGACCAATAAGATGAATTCATATGAATTTTAAAAAGTTAAATTTCTAATTGTTTCAATTTTGCACATAATCCTCTAACTTATATTACTTTGTTTTAAATAAATAATACTACATCTTAATGGAAATAAGAACTCGTGAACAAAATGCTTTCATAAAATTTACCAAAGAAATAAAAAATTTCACTTTATTAATGTATGCGGTTCAAATTCAAAATTTTTTTCATTTTTTTAATTAAAGAAAAATTATTCCGTAATTATTCGGAGAAACCTAGATAATATACTGATTTAGAATCATGTTATATTTTCCTTCAATGAATTGCATTATATCTCGACATTTATAATTCGGAATAGATATTTCGTGCAAACGGTAAACGTTG